>WNWK01043016.1:0-15707 GCA_009830355.1 Cherax destructor
CACCAATCTTCCCTAACCAAACCCTCCCGGCCTGTACAGGAATTATCTTAGCATTTACTTCTCTAACTACATTTACCTCTTTTTTTCATCTAACATATAGATCAAAAGATATTCCACTAACGTTAATTCTCAGACGGGTTCCTAATTATGACATTAAGTGTTATATAGGTAGTATATACTGTATAAAAAAAAATATATTGGTCTTGAGCGCACACAGTTGTTCCCTTGTATTTTTATAGATGAATTTCCCAATTGTGTAAACAGCTCATTGCTTTTGTTAATGGGTGCTCAGGGAAAGGGGTTTTTAATTGTTATCCTGCCCTGGAGTGCTGGGGCACCTGGTGGACTGTCTTGCAGCACCCTGGGGGACTGTCTTAGCATCCTGGTGGACTGTCTTGCAGCATCCTGGTGGACTGTCTTGCAGCATCCTGGGGGGCTGTCTTGCAGCATCCTGGTGGACTGTCTTGCAGCATCCTGGTGGACTTTTTTGCAGCATCCTGGTGGCCCGTCTTGCAGCATCCTGGTGGACCGTTTTCCCCAACATCCTGGTGGCCCTCTTGCAGCATCCTGGGGGCCCACTCCCCAATGTTGATAAAGGGTGATGCAGGTTAAAGGGAAAAGGGAAAGGGGAGATGCTTGGTTAACGAGGTTTAAAACCTGTCGATTACACTAGGGTCATTAAGGAAAAGTAAGTTTATTTAGATGCAGGTACGCATAACCACAGTTACACAAAGTTAGGTGATTAAAATTTAAATACTTAGTAACAAATGTGTAAATTATGGAAAACCCCCAAAAAAGTCAGACGAAGTGAATTATTTCCATTGGGGTTACTGTAATTTCTTATTATTTAAAGCTTGGTTATAAGATGCAGTAGAAATCAATCATTAAGGATTAAGGTTTAAAGGGATTTTATTTCTCTGCATAGTTTACAATGTGTAATTACAATTTTGATTTGCCAAGTACGAAGAAAGGCTATCATGCCTGGGAATTTCTGTTATAATGTTAAAAATTAATTAAAAACCCTAACTTTTCCATCAGCAGACAAGAATACTTTGTCAGAAAACAGATTAAAGTAAGATCTCAACATATATATCCCCGGGATATACGTATATAACGGTTAAAATTTGACCATTTTTTTTTAAAGGGGGTGGGGGGGTGCCCGGAAGGCCTCGGTCAGATGAAAGAGCTCCAGCTGCGGGTCATCATAAAACAAGACCCACGTCAAAAACCTTTCCTTTTTCCCTGACAAACATTATACCTACTTTTCAAAATGGAAAAAAAATCCCACAATTGAAGATTAAGACAGCAGAGCTGGGTATTTTTAATGTTGAAACGTTTCAAATTTCAAATTCAAATTAAATTTTTTTTCATGTAATACAAGGTGGGGGTACTTATAGTTATACATTAAAGTTGATATTACAAGAGGGAATAATATTGGGTATCCCTATTTTTTTCCGTCTTATGATAGGTCTTACTAAAACTATACAATGGATATACAGATTGTGGTTAGGTTTAAAAAATTTAGGTACTGGAATTTAAACATTGAGAATTTAACAATTAGTATAAAAGTTACAATTAGTTTTATTTAATGATATGGGTGATATATTGGCATAAAAAGATTCTATATTGGAGTATCTTAGGCAAACTTATGACTAGCTTAAGTATTATGGAGCAATAGTTGTATTAGAATTTTGGTTGGAACTGTGCAAATTAAGGGGAATCACAGATATCAAAAATGTATTTTGCTGTGGTTAAATTTCAAATTAAGGAGAACCCCGATATCAATAAGTGTATTTTGCTGTGGATTTTGTGGATAAAGTAGTTTTCTTTGGTTAACTACCGGTTGGGTGCAAAGTGAGATAAGATTTTTTTAACGGTGCTTTTGAAAATGGAGGTTGTGTCTGCGTTCTAGGTTTTCGGGGGGAGTTAGTTTTGGGCCCCTATTATTATTATTATTATTATTATAGATTTAGTCGGACAGGGGGAATGTCAAAAAATGTTTATGTCGGGTATTATGTTTTGGGTCCTGTCACAACTGTAAAAATTTTTAGCTCAGGTTAAGTTAATTAATGGTTCTAAAAAGTAGTTTAAGAGTAGTAAGTATGGATGTTCTGGACAGTGATAGGTTTGGTCTTTGGGGTGGGGGTGTCCCACGTTATTGTGTGTAATTCTTACGGGTTTTTTGTTGGGTTATTTTTGGGTTTTGGTTTAATTCTGTTGATCCCTGCAAAAATGGCTTGTGGGGTGGGATAATGATGATAGTATAGTGTGATGGGCTGATTGGGTAATAATATTTCTTAAAAGGGGATCCCCAAGTTTTGGGAATTTCTTTGTTATGTGTTGGATATGGGTGTGAATTTTCAGGCCTTCAAGGTAAAGGCCCAGAACTTCCCTCGTTATCCCAGAAAAGGTGTAAGTTGATTTTTGTTTAAATTTGGGGATCATCTGTTCTTTAAACATAATATAAAAGGGTCTTATCAGTGTTAGTGTAAGTTTATTCAGTCACCCATTTGCTATTTTTTTTAAAGTCTTAACAATGGTTTTAAAGGGTGGCAAGGTTTTGGGGGAGATGACATAAGTTTACGTCAAAAAGGGTATTGGTTTCAAGTGTTGTAAACATTGGGGCTGATGATAAGAGGAAGAGCGGGCCCAAGGACATTTCCCCTGCGGTACGCCGGTGTCTAGTGGTAGTGTCGGGAGGATGTGTCTTTAATAGTGACATACTGGTACCTATTAGGGGGTGGGATTTGGGGTTGCTAGTGCATGACCTCTTTCCTAGTTAAGTTTGTGGAGTAGGATGCCGTGGTTTCTGTGTCAAAAGTTTTCCTTAAGTCAATAAAAGTCCTAGGGGATTTCCTTATTTTCAAGTGCTTTTAAACAGGTCTATCTTTTTTATTTGCATCGTTAGTGCTTTTTTTTTCCTGGCCAAATTGGCGGGGGGAGTATCTTTGTGTAGTTAAAAACAGTATAATCTCTTGTGCACAATTTTCCCAATTTTTTTAAAAAAGGGATTTGAAAAGGCCTATAGTTATTTCGTCTGTAGGGTCACCACCTTTGTGTATTGGTAACCCCTGTTTATAGTTTTGGGGAAGGTGCTGATTCAAATGATTTGTTAAAAAGTAAAGAAATAGGATATGGGCTCGTTTTGTATTTTAAAGGGGTGGAACTTGAGACAGATGCCTGTTTTTTTAAGTGACTTGATTATCATGGGACTTCAGTGGGTTCTGTAGGTGCAAGATATAAGGAGGAGGGGAAATTTCCCCATCTAGGTAATCACTTGCTCGGGCATTGGTATCTGTTTTTACTGGAAAGATTTGACCCTATAGTTGAAAGAAGTCATTTATCTTTTTTTGTATCAATAGGCTGTAGTGGTGTTTCGTTTGGTTTAGTTAGGACAATATCCCTTTTTTTTTCTGTTTGTGGGTCCCCATAATCTGTGAGAGTGTTTGTTTTTTTTATTCTCCTCTTGTTTCATGAATCTGCGGGAGTAGTAAAATTGTTTGGTTTTTTTTATTAGTTTGGTGAGAACTGATGAATAGTTTTAACAAACTCCTTATGTATGAATCCCCGTCTTTTCTTCTCATATTGATGTTTCTTGTTAATGGATTTTAGTAAGTTGTTATTACCATGGGCACCCTAACCGTTTATTCGTAATCTGTTTCTTTTTTATAGGCAATTTTGTTTTGTCTTGTAATTTATTAAAAAAGGTGTCTGCCCTCATCGTCCCCTTGGCTTTGGGGGAATTCGGGCCCCAATCAACTGTGTCTAGCTCGGGGAAGTTATTTTTTAAAACTTGGTTGGGTAATGAAACTTTGGTTTTTGGGGGCGGTTTACTTTTTTGGAGGAAGGGGGTAGTGGTCTGTGGTGCTGTCTGTTATTATCCCCGATTTAAGGGGGCTGGATTTGGTCATATAGGTCGATTATGGTTGCACTCGTATCGGTAAGTCTAGTTGGTTTGGTTATTGTTGGTATGGAAGTGTGTTGTTCATATTGTGATGAATCGGTTTGGCTGGTCATCTGGTGGGCCCAAGGTTGATGTTGAAGTCTCCAGCTAAGATAAGGTGGTGTTTGTTCAATTGGTTGTTTGTTATTTGCGTTTTTAGTTGATCGCTAAAACTTGGGATGTTTGTATGAGGCATCCGGTAAATGGCCCCGATGGTTATGGGAGTCTTAAGGTTTGTGCAGTAAATTTAGCAAAAATATATTCTCCATATTCATCATTATGCAATTGGTGTCACAGCAGGATATTTCATTAGAGTAATAGATTGCAATACCTCCCCGCTTGATGTGGTCTCAGTTGTGTATTGCTGTGTATCCTGGCAGCGAGTAGATATCTATTGTATCCTGCTTAAGCCAGGTTTCAGTAAGGACAATACAGTGAAGGTTGTTTTTAGGGCAAGGAGGCAAGGAGGTCATCATAGTGTTTGTAAGGATCGGACATTGTAGTTAAGAACTGTTATACTTTTAGTAGTGTTTAGGACAGTGTGGGCTTGTGATGCTGTGTAGTAGAGGCAGTTATTTTCTAGTAAATTTTGAATAGGTGTTCGATTAAATAGGTTTAGATCAGGGTCGACGTGATCATTCATCATTTAGGTTAAATAGTGATTTTGTTATATCATGTATAGTGTGGTGAGTTATAGTACTGATATCTGTTGTAAGGGGATGTTTTGTAAGTATATAACTAATGCACATTGGTCAAATAGAGTATAGTAACAAATAAACATAGTGGTCTTGGTATTGAGTATGTATTAAGCTAGTATGAAAATAAAAAATTAGATATAAACTAATGAGATACAATTATCAAAAACAATGTAGCACCAATGAGTTTGGTATTGGTTATGTATTAAGCTAGAATGAAATATAGTACAGTAAAATTAAAGAAAATTTAGATATAAACTAATAGATTAAATTACTAATAACAATGTAGCACCAATGAGTTTGGTATTGTTATGTATTAAGCTAGAATGAAATAAAGTACAGTAAAATTACAAATTTAGTTAATCTATTAATTTTAAGTTACAAAATTGAGTAGCACCAATGAGTTTGGTGTTGGTTATTTAATAAGCTAGAAGGTAATTAGATATAAACTAATAAGATAAAATTACTTATAACAATGTAGCACCAATGAGTTTGGTAATGGTTATGTATTAGGCTAGAATGAAATAAAGTACAGTAAAATTACAAATATAGATAAACTACTAAGTTAAATTACAAAATTGTGAGTATCAATGAGTTTGGTGTTGGTTATTCAATAAGCTAGAATGTAATTGGTGAACTAGATATTACCTATGATATTAATAGATAATAAGATAGTTGTATCACCAGACTGTTACTTGTATGCACTAGAGAATAGTTGCAATAGAAATAAAGGTATAATACAGGTTTATAAAAAGTATAATAAAAAATAAACAGGGGCAAAAATGGTATACAGTAGATATTAAAATAAGTAAAATTGGATTTTTTAGCACAGGTTATTAGAAAGTATAAATGGTAAGGATAGGGCAATGATGTTGCAGCTGTGTATGGAAGCTTGGATCTTTGGCAATGATAGGTTAATAAAAATGAAGGTATAAAACAAGATTGAGCAATGAAGTAAAAAAATGGGGCAATAATAATTATAAAATAAAAATTGTGCAATAAAGCTTGAATAATAAGGGGATTTTGTAGTTTTCAAATACAAATTAAGACTATGAGGTAGAATTAAGACTATGAGGTAGAATTAAGACTATGAGGTAGAATTAAGACTATGAGGTAGAATGGTAGTTGGATATAAGGTAAAAATTTAATGGTAAGAGGGTATTGGAATTTTGGGGAACAAAAAGTAAAAATTTAATGGTTGAGGTATTGGAATTTTGGGAACAAAATTTAAAGATGAGTTCATAACACTAATCGTGGATAATTGGGTTTACTACATATTATTCTAATTCTGTTAACAGCCTCACTCAGGAATCTTTTAAGTTCATGTTCTGTTGCAATGAAATACCTCTTCCCAGTGGGCTGTTTCCTAACTGCGATTTTACCATCCCTCACAAACACTGATGAATTTTTGGGCATTGCGTAATTTTCTTAAACGATAAAGGAGGTTTTGTCTTGTTTTGGAAGGCACTCGTTCACATAGACATCAGATTTCATAGTTATGGATGTTTTTAGTAGGTTGTTTCTTTGCAAGCTGGTATTGAATTTTAATAGCACTGTTTTTTACCTGTGGTAGCCATCAGTTTGCAATCTTTTAGTTCATCACTACGTATGTTTATGCTAAGGTGGTCCTTGAAGAGTTGTAGGGCGGCCTCCATGCATGTCTCTTGGGTGACTGTGGGTGGGAGATGTTTGCTATTAACTATAACAGCGTCACTTAGCTGTTGTTGGTCGTATGGTCTTGGAAGTTGTTGATGACATCAGTAAGTTGTAGATCCACTCGTGATCTTTCTTCTATGATGTTCTTGTTCAGCTGGGTGACTTGATCTTTCAGAGTGTTGATGGTGTCTACAGACTGGGTGTGGGTGTTGCTAGTTGTTCTAGAGTGGTTAGTTTGTCTTCCAGAGTTGTGATCTTGACGAGGTACTGTGCGTTGGAGGTTTTAAGCTCCTGCATTTCCTGGGTAAGCTTGGTGATTGTTTGATTCTGGATCATAAGGAGTTTAGCTATCTCTGGGTCATTAATCTTCTTAACATCAAATCCATGGAAAGAGTTATCTTGGACTGTGGCGGTGGCCATTATTGTTGTTGTCTGGCGGGTGTTGTGATGGTGCAGGTGTTTGGGGGTTGAGGCTTCTTCAGTCAAATACAGAGGGAGCAGTGGTAATGAAATAAAGATGATGTAATCAGTCCATCAGCCTTGGAGAAAATGTATTTGAGGTGGTCAGTCCCTAAGCCTGGAGAAGACTTCAGCTTCATGGTCTGGAAAAATACTATTCCAGACTGAAGAAGCCTACTGCGTGGGCGAAACGTGGAGGGAGAGAGGACGAGCCAGTGAACCAGTAATACTGTAAATAATTACCAGTTCATGTTCTCTTTCTCTCCCTATTATTGCTTATTTTGTGTAGGTAGCAATTCTTTGTAATCTAAATCTACATCTATAATTTTGTTCTTATAGCTGCTTCTTCCCTCGAGGGTTTTTATGTCGATGCTGGTAGAGAGAGGGCTCTTGATCCGAGGAACTGGACTTGTTCTCCACTCCCTTGCGTCGAACCGAATCCCATACCCCAGGCACTGTATGATCCCTACGGGCTTAACGCTCCCTAGTTATGATGATAAAAATATTAATAATGATTATGAATTATAATAAGTTAACAATAAAATTAATAATAATAATAACTAATAATAATAAAATTAATAATAATAATAACTAATAATAATAAAATTAATAATAATAATAATTTACCTGGAGAGAGTTCCAGGGGTCAACGCCCCCGCGGCCCGGTCTGTGACCAGGCCTCATGGTGGATCAGGGCTTGATCGACCAGGCTGTTACTGCTGGCCGCACGCAGTCCAACGTACGAACCACAGCCTGGATGGTCAGGTACCGACTTTAGGTGCCTGTCCAGTGCCTGCTTGAAGACAGCCAGGGGTCTATTGGTAATCCCCCTCATGTATGCTGGGAGGCAGTTGAACAGTCTCTTAACGTGCTAGTGGCACCGCTGCTTTTCATTGGGGGGATGTTGCATCGTCTGCCGAGTCTTTTGCTTTCATAAGGAGTGATTTTCGTGTGCAAGTTTGGTACTAATCCCTCTAGGATTTTCCACGTGTATATAATAATGTATCTCTCCCGCCTACGTTCTAGGGAGTACAGGTTTAGGAACTTCAAGCGTTCCCAGTAATTGAGGTGGTTATCGCAGTTATGCGTGCCGTGAAGGTTCTCTGTACATTTTCTAGGTCAGCAATTTCACCTGCCTTGTGTGCAGCAATATTCCAGCCTAGATAGAACAAGCGACCTGAAAAGTGTCATCATGGGCTTGGCATTCCTGGTTTTGAAGGTTCTCATTATCCATCCTGTCATTTTTCTAGCAGATGAGATTGATACAATGTTATGGTCCTTGAAGGTAAGATCCTCTGACATGATCACTCCCAGGTCTTTGACATTAGTTTTTCGCTCTATTGTGTGGTTGGAATTTGTTTTATACTCCGATGAAATTTTAATTTCCTCACGTTTTCCATATCTGAGTAATTGAAATTTCTCATCATTGAACTTCATATTGTTTTCTGCAGCCCATTTAAAGATTTGGTTGATGTCTGCTGCTATTACTAATACTACTAAAATAATCATACTAATAATAATAATAAAAATAATAATAATAATAATAATAATAATATACCAATAATGATACTACTACTACTACTACTTCTAATGCTACTAAAATAATAAACATACTACTAATAATAATCATACTGCTACTAACAATAATTATAATAACATTAATAATAATAATAATAATAATAATAATAATAATAATAATAATAATAATAATAATAATAATAATAATAATAATATAATAATAATAATAAACATATTTGTAATAATAATAATAATAATAATAATAATAATAATAATAATAAACATTTAAAGTCGGCGGGTGGGCGCATGCGCAGTAGGAAGGCCACCCTGGAGGCGCCGCTCCTGACATGGCGAGATCTTCTCTATCTCAAAGTGTTCTCCTTTGATTAATTTATCTTTGGGAGGCTCGGGCGTGGAGTGGTGGCGGCGAGAGGCGGGAAGAGGATACTAGGGACACGTATCTTCACGCTGGAGATGCCGTGGAGCAGCGGGAAGCTGTGAGTACCCGATAAATAATGTTTATATGTGGCCATTGTGTTGGTCTTCCTGAACGATGATTGAGCCATAAGACTCACGCGGGATTTGGTATGATATTTAGCATTAATGGCGTGTTTGTAGGCTCGGGAGGGGTTGTTTGCGGCGTGGAGGTAGGGAGATTTGTGGGTTGGTGCAGGGGTGATTTAAATGAATGGAGGTGGAGGAGAAAGGTGGAAAAATGGAGGTTTTGTGAGTGTGTTATTGTGTTGGAGAAGTTTGTAACTTCGTTCAGGTAGTCAGTGATGATGTGATCTTCAGGAGGTGCGGTTGTTGCTGCTGCTGCTCCCTGGCATCTGCTGCGCTCACCCTGGCCACCATGTGGGCCAGTTTAACCCACCCTGGCCATTCTGTGGTTCACCCTGGCTACTGCATGGTCCACCCTGGCCACTGTGTGGTCCACCCTGGCTACTGCATGGCCCACCCTGGCTGCTGCATGGCCCACCCTGGCTACTGCATGGCCCACCCTGGCTACTGCATGGCCCACCCTGGCTACTGCATGGCCCACCCTGGCTACTGCATGGCCCACCCTGGCTACTGCATGGCCCACCCTGGCTACTGCATGGCCCACCCTGGCTACTGCATGGCCCACCCTGGCTGCTGCATGGCACTCATCCCTGGCTATTGCATGGTCCACCCTGGTCACTGTGGTCCACTCTGGATACTGCATGGCCCACTGTGGCCCACCCTGGCTGCTGCATGGCCCACCCTGGCTACTGCATGGTCCACCCTGGCCACTGTTTGGTCCACCCTGGCCACTGTGTGGTCCACCCTCGCCACTGTGTGGTCCACCTTGGCTACTGCATGGCCCACCCTGGCCACTGTGTGGTCCACTCTGGCTACTGCATGGCCCACCCTGGCCACTGTGTGGTCCACTCTGGCTACTGCATGGCCCACCCTGGCCACTGTGGTCCACCCTGGCTACTGCATGGCCCACCCTAGCCAGTGTGGTCCACCCTGGCTACTGCATGGCCCACCCTAGCCAGTGTGGTCCACCCTGGCTACTGCATGGCCCACCCTAGCCACTGTGGTGTCCACCCTGGCTACTACATGGCCCACCCTGGCCACTGTGTGGTCCACCCTAGCTAATGCATGGTTCATGCTGACTACTGCATGGCCCACCCTAGCCACAGTGTGGCTCAACCTGGCCACTGTGACACCCTGTTTACTGAATGGGCTGCCCTCGCCATTGAATACTCCACCATGGCTACTACATCCCACCAGCTGGCCTACATGGCCCACCATGGCTACTACATGGCCCACCATGGCTACTACATGGCCCACATGGCTACTACATGGCCCACCATGGCTCTACATGGCCCACATGGCTACTACATGGCCCACCATGGCTACTACATGGCCCACCATGGCTACTACATGGCCCACCATGGCTACTACATGGCCCACCATGGCTACTACATGGCCCACCATGGCTACTACATGGCCCACCATGGCTACTACATGGCCCACCATGGCTGACTACATGGCCCACCATGGCTACTACATGGCCCACCATGGCTACTACATGGCCCACCATGGCTACTACATGGCCCACCATGGCTACTACATGGCCCACCATGGCTACTACATGGCCCACCATGGCTACTACATGGCCCACCATGGCTACTACATGGCCCACCATGACTACTACATGACCCACCAAGGCAACTACATGGCCCACCATGGGAACTGCATGGCACCATGTCAATTACACTGGCAACCGTATGGGTCACCATGGCTTCTGCATGGTTCACCATGGCTTCTGCATGGTTCACCATTGCTTCTGCATGGTTCACCATGGCTTCTGCATGGTTCACATGGCTATGGTTCACCATGGCTTTGCATGGTTCACCATGGCTTCTGCATGGTTCACCATGGCTTCTGCATGGTTCACCATGGCTTCTGCATGGTTCACCATGGCTTCTGCATGGTTCACCATGGCTTCTGCATGGTTCACCATGGCTTCTGCATGGTTCACCATGGCTTCTGCATGGTTCACCATGGCCACAACAGGGTTCATCATGGCCAACCATGTCCACTATAACCTTCCATTGCTACTATATGGCTCATCTTTGGCCAGTGTATGGTCCACTGTTGTGTTGTGTATCATAGACATTATGGTCAAATGGGGTAAAAAAAAAAATTGCTTTTATAAGCTGAATTTATTTTTATTCTTAGAAATAATTTTCTGAGTATTGTTTGTATGCTGTTGAAATGACTTCTAATGACTTGTATTACTCTAATTACCTTTATTATTGCAATTTCTGGATGAGAGCTACATTAGTTGGCTTGCAGATAGGTACAGTTCTGTGTACCATGGTAGGTGAGTAGGAGCAGCTGGAATGTATGGTTGGTAAATAGCAACCATCCTGAGAGTACTACCATCCTGTCGTGTGTATGACTTGGGATCCCGTTAAATGTTTTTGCATTGTCAGGATTGCTGGTCTTGTCTGCCTTGCAAACATGTAAGATAGTAGGTAAATCTTACAAACACCTATGGGTACCTGCATTAAGTACGATATAGTATGATTATCTTTATTTTCCCCTGGGTTTCTTGTTTGGTTTTATTCTTGCAACACTATATTTTTTTTCCAATTTATACAAGGCCTGGTCTGAGACGGGACCTTTGGGGAGGATGATCCCGGGAAAACCATTAAGAGATGTATAAAAGATACATTTCACCATCCGGGAAATCAAAGTCAGGACTTTTTGATTGTGAACCAATTGTTCTCACCACTGAGCTATATGTCACCCTTAAACTTGGAAATTAGTTTTTTTTAAAACCTTTTTGTTATAATATCCTTACCTTTGGTATGAGGTATAAATTTCCCCTGTTCCTAATTATTTTATTAACCCATGAGTGTAAATAATCCAAGATAGAAAAACAAAGTCAAATTGTGAAATTTGGTGTGTGAATTTTATGCATGTGTGGTGAACTTGTTTGCTTGGTATATATTGGTTAGAAATTGTAGAGATTATAATAGCCCCCTTTAGATGAATTCCAGATTTTATGTACAGTATTGGTATATTTTTTTTTCACATCATGAGTAGATAGATATCTTGTATGTTTATGTTTTGTATCTCATGTTTTTTTTTCAAAAATCAATCAAGATATGTGAGATTTTTAAAAAAAAAATTAAAAGTTGGTGAAAAAAAATATATTATAAATTTTTTACATAATTGTTTGGTTTAGTAAAAAAAGTTTATTTAGGTACAATTTTACAAAATTTTTTTGATTACAAATTGTCTTGAATAGTAATGTGTAAATTTCCATGGAAAACCCCCAAAAAAAGTCAAACAAATTGACTTCTTTCCATTGGGATCCTTGTGTCCAGTAATGTAATCTCATAAATACTGAGGCTTCAGTGTACAGTATTAGCTTTCACATCACCAGCACATCAAATCCCTAAAAAACTGTATTGTATGTATACTCTTTCAGTTTTTTTTTTTTTTTTTTTTTAACCTGCAGAGATGCTGATAAAAATAACAGTAATTACATGAATAGTGCTGGGGAGACTTGCACTAAAAATTATCTTTTTTTTTATATATATATATATAAAGCATGATCTGCCTTGAAATTAATTGTAGATATAGTATTTAACACTATTTCTTTGACGATAATGTTTGTGTTGGGGTGGGATGTCCATCAATTTGTGTGTATGGTTTTACAGCGCCACCTCTCAACCATTGGTAGGGGGGACAACGGGAAAAACACTATGAAGGTCCCCGATGCTTCCCACAAGGCCACCCACAAACACAACACAGCAAACTATCTGCAAACGCCATAATCCTGAAAACTGGGGGTGTTGCCGGGGTGAAAATGCTCCATTTCTATTACATAATAAACGTCAACGTTTCCAAAAGTGGGTCAGAGTCAATGGAATCTTTAGCCCCTTGTCAAGACAGTGCCATACCTCCTGCAGACTGCTGTATTAAAGGGGGAAACCCACACCCCCATGTGAACGTAATGTTAGAACTAGACTTGATGGACAAGATATAAACGCAAAAAGCAGAACCCTCCTGTTCTTGCACAAAATGGGATAGTAATAGTGATTAATTTTAAACAGCTTAGTGACTGGGGGATTGTATGGAAGGACAGTAATAGAGAGTGTAAAAAAAACAGTGAAACTGATTTGACTGAAGAGAGTTTATTGACTGGGGTGTTTCCAAGTCATAGACTTATATCCAATGGAAATGGAAGTGGTGGGGGTTTTTTCCTCATTGTGCGCCACTTTAGAATATGTAACCCAGTTGCCAGAAGGGTGTTCAGGTGGGGGTCAAAACGTTGGTTCTACATTCCTCTGAATTGAATGGCTCTTGTGAGCCTAATGAGGAGTTTGGGGGATGACGACAACTATCTTGATTCCTCGGAGGAAGAGGAGGAGGAGGATGAACTAACTCTTACTAATAATGAAGATGAAAAGGGAAAAAAGTGGTGAAGGTGAGTTTTAAGTTAACCTATTTTTTTTAATGAATAAATAATTTTAGTTTGCTGCAGCATTAGTGTTTTTTTGTCATATTTTTAATTTTGAAGGCTTACAGTACAAAAAAAGGTAATAATGGGCCCCCCAGTTTCGGTCACCCTCGGAAAACGTACAAATTTTTTAAGTGTAATATTGAAGTGCTTTTGTAAGGGTAATTTTGGGGGGGGGAAATGGACTAACCTACTTGACATTATTCCTTAAGGGAGTAAATTGTTTAGAATGGCACTTGGGGCAGCCTTCTGGGGAAAAAAAATTTTGACCGAAACCCCGGGGTCCACTGTATGTACATATTTAATAGTGCCACTATAATCAGATATAAATAGTTGAAAATTCACTTGAAATTTGTTTTTTTGTATAATTATTTGGGGGCATTTGACCAAAAATTTTTCCCAAAAGATTTCTGCATTTTTGGGGTTTCATTATTTTCATAGAAATTTGAAATGCCATGCATGACCCCAAAAAATTTAAATTTTTTACGACACAAATATTTTCAATTTTTTTTCTTGCTGATGATGTTAATTTGGGAAACAGCAATGAAGCAAAATTGAAATAATTGTCTGCAGTATTTGTGACAGAATATGGGTCAAGGGGCGCTTTCAACTCCCCAAAAAAAAGAACCCAGGTTCGATCCCGGCACAGATGGAAAAAATTTTGGGGGGTTTCCCTTTTTCCTGTTACCCCGGGGGTTAGCCACTGTTCTTTGGTCCCTCCCAGGTAAAGGATGAAAAGAACCCAATAGAAATAAGGCAGATTGAGTGGTGTTGTCCTTAATCCGTTTAGAAGGTCAGTTGAAATCCGAAATGGGGAAAACCAAATAATATTTCCCATAAAAATAATGTAAACCATTTAAACCATTTCAGACACCCAAAGTATTTACAAAAAAAACGTTTTATGGAGAATAACATGTTTTACATACAGAAAACAGTGAGAAAAAATTTAAAACACTAATGAAATGGATAAATGAACATTTAAATTATTTTACCTTTTTTGAAGACTTGTTGGTGTATGGAAGACAGCGAGGAGGGGGGGAGGGAGGAGAGTTTATTGTTTGGGGAAGGACAAACTACTTCAATATGACATAATATCAACTCTAAGGCTTATTTATCTATCACAATTCATCTAATATGACTTTTTTTTTTTTTAACACACGGCCGTTTCCCCACCAAGGCAGGGTCCCCAAAAAAGAAAAACTTTCATCATCTTTCCCCCATCATTCTTGCCAGGGGGTGCACACTACAGTTATAAAACTGTAACATTAACACCCCTCCTTCAGAGTCCCGGGACTGTACTTCCCATCTCCAGAACTCAAGTCCGGCCTGCCTTTCCTGAACCCCTTCATAAATGTTACTTTGCCACACTCCAACAGCACGTCAAGTATTAAAAACCATATGCCTCCATTCACCCCTATCAAAACGCTCCCTTGTGGAAGTCCAACCCCCTCCCCAAAAAACTTCCTTTACCCCCCCCCCCAAACCTTTCCTAGCGCCCCCTCCCCCGCCTTCCCCCCACTACAGATTTATACACCCCGAAGTCACTCTGTCTCGTTCCATTCTTTTACATGTCCAAACCCCCCAACAACCCCTCCTCAGCCCCTGGGCAATCGTTTTTTAATCCCGCACCTCCCCCTAATTTCCAAACCCGTTTTCTGCATTATATTCAACCACACATTGACCTCAGACATGACATCTCCCTGCCTCCAGCCTTCTCCTCGTTGCAACATTCATCACCCATGCTTCCCCCCAAAATAAGAGCGTTGGTATAACTATCTCTCTACATTCCCTCTTTACTTCCATGGACAAAGGGTTTTTTTCTACAGACTCAGTCTCCACTCACCCTTTTCCCCCCATCAATTCTTGATTCACCTCATCCTTCATAGACCCCTCCCGACATGTCCACTCCCCAAAATCGAATACATTCACCTCCTCCCCCTCTCCCTCCAATCTGATATCCCAAACTTTGCACCCATTCTTTTGTTTCCCCCTCACCTTACTCTTTCCCATATTCACTTTCAATTTTCTTCTTTTAAAACCCCACCAAATTCATCCACCAACCTCTGCAACTTCCTTCAGAATCTCCCAAAACACAGTGTCATCAGCAAAAGCAACTTTCAATCCCCTTTGTTTTTTTCCCTTTTTCTTTTTGCCCAACACCTCTTGCCAAGACCCCCGATTCACTTTCTTACAACCCCATCTATAAATATATTGAACAACCACGGTGACATCACACATCCTTTCAAGGCCCCTTTTACTGGGGAAAAAGTCCCTTCTCTCCTACCTCTAACCTGGCCTCACTATCCTCATAAAACTCTTCCCGCTTTCAGTAACCTTCCACCTATTCCCAAAACATGCAACATCTGCCACATTGCCCCCTATCTACCCCATCATACGCCTTTTCCAAATCCATAAATGCCACAAAAAC
>WNWK01043017.1:0-15706 GCA_009830355.1 Cherax destructor
ATTTTGAAATTGAATTTTTTTTGAGCTATAAAGATAATGTTTAAAAAAGAATTTTCACTTTTATTCGTTGGAACAACGGATGGGGGTATTACTTCCATATTAAAAAAATGAACAGTTCCCCAAATACTACAAAAATAAATTTTGGTCTTTTTTGGGGCCCCGAAAAATTTAAAAATAAATGTTCCCCCCAAAATTCAACTTGTTAGACTCTTTAATAATAAAAATAAAATATATATATATATATATATATATATATATATATATATATATATATATATATATATATATATATATAAAATATTAAAAAATTTTTATGCCTTAGGTAAAACTTGCGATTTTTTAAATAGCAACGCCCCCTTTCCATAAAAAGGAAAATTTTTTATGAAATAATTTCGCCAAACATTCTGAAATTTAAAGAAAAATATATTTCATTGTGTTTGTTAATTATTAAATTAATGTTAACGTATCTAAAAAAATTTTTGTTGGTTTAAACAAATTAAATTGGCTTGTTTAAATTTAAAGGGTTTGGTAGGTTTTCAAAGTTTTTCTTGGTACAAAATTATAAATTCTTATATTTAAATAAAAGAAAAAAAAATATCTTTTTAAAAGTATAAAAGAAATTTTTAGAAAAGGGCCTAATTTATATATATATATTATATATATATATATATATATATATATATATATATATATATATATATATATATATATATATATATATATATATATATATTATTATTTGGGTTAGGAAAAATTTGGGCAATTAGCAAGAACTCATCTAAAATTAAGTCCTTTCTAAAATTTTCTCTTATCGTTTAAAGAACATTTTTTAAGGTTTTTAATTTTGTACCAAGAGAAACTTTGAAAAACCCCCTAACCTTATTACAACAACAGCAATTTAATTTAACTAACAAACTAAATATATTTTATATACGTTAACATTAATTTATTAATAAAAAAACAATTAAAATATATTTTTTTCCCTTATTTCTGAATAAATTTTGGATATTGCAAAACAAATTTTTACTTGTCTTTATGGAAGGGGAGCGTTGGGCCCAAAAAAAAGTTTTTCCCATCGGCAATATATATATATATATATATATATATAATATATATATATATATATATATATATATATATATATATATATATATATATTGTTGTGCCGGGGAAAAAAGGTAAATTTGCAAGAACTCATCTAAAATTAAGTCCTTTCTAAAATTTTCTCTTTTACGTTTAAAGATATATTTTTTTTTATGTTAATGTAAGAATTTATAATTTTGTACCAAGAGAAACTTTGAAAAACCTCCAACAACAAGCGCAATTTAAATTTTGCCCCCCAACTAAATATATTTTAAATACGAAAAATTAATTTTAATAAACAAACACAATGAAATATATTTTTTTGTTATGTTCAGAATGATTTTGGCGAAATTTTTGCATACACAAATTTTCACTTTTTCTTATATGGCAAGGTGAGCGTTGCCCATTTAAAACCAAAATCGCAAGTTTTACCTAATCGGCACGACATATATATATATATATATATATATATATATATATATATATATATATATATATATATATATATATATATATATATATATATATATCGTTGATTGGTAAAAGGTCAATTAGCAAGAACACATCTAAAATTAAGTCCTTTCTATATATTTTTCATTTATGTTAATTAAAATTTATAATTTTTTTACCAAAGAAACTTTGAAAACCTACCTAACCTTATTACAACAAGCGCATTTTAAATTTTGCCCAACCCAACTAAATATATTTTAGATACGTTAACATTAATTTAATAATAAAAAACACAATGAAATAAATTTTTTCCAAAAGTTCAGAATGATTTTAGCGAAATTATTGCATAAACAAATTTTCACTTGTCTTATATGGCAAGAAGAGCGTTGCTATTTAAGCCAAAACCGCAAGTTTTACCTAATCGGCACGACATATATATATATATGTACGTGCCGATTAATAAAACTAGTCAATTAACAAGAACTCATTTAAATTAAGTCCTTTCTATAATTTTCTCTTATACGTTTAAAGATATATTTTTTAATTTATGTTAATGTAAAAATTTATAATTTTTGTACCAAGAGAAACTTTGAAAACCTACCTAACCTTATTACAACAAGCGAATTTAATTCCCTAACCCAACTAAATATATTTTAGATACGTTAACATTTTTTAATAATAAACAAACACAATTAAATATATTTTTTCGTTAGGTTCAGAATGATTTTGCGAAATTATTGCATACAAAATTTTCACTTGTCTTATATGGAAGGTGAGCTTTATTTAACCAAAATCATAGTTTTACCTAATCGGCACGACATATATATATATATATATATATATATATATATATATATATATATATATATATATATATATATATATATATATATATATATATATATATATATATATATATATAAAATATATATATATATATATATATCGCAGACAGGCGATCTTAACAATGCAAGACATGCCACGGGGTAGACATCTTTAGCTCAGTGCGTCATCAGGAGCTGTGCAATGTTGCAAGGCTGCAACTGAAGTATATATATATATATATATATATATATCATGCCGATTAGGTAAAACTTGCGATTTTGGCTAAAATAGCAACGCTCATTTGCCATATAAGAAGTGAAAATTTGTTATCATAATTTCCAAAATCATTCTGGACATAACGAAAATATATTTCATGTGTTTGTTTATTATTAAATTAACGTTAACGTATCTAAAATATATTTAGTTGGGTTTCAAATTAAATTTCGCTTTTATTCTAAAATTTTTTTGGTACAAATTATAAATTCTTACATTAACTTTAAAAATTTTACTTTAAACTATAAGAGAAATTTTAAAAGGACAATTTAGATGAGTTCTTGCTAAATTTACCAGTTTTACCTAATCGGCGACATATATATATATATATATATATATATATATATATATATATATATATATATATATATATATATATATATATATATATATATATATATATATATATTATATATATTTTATATATTTATATATATATATATATATATATATATATATATATATATATATATATATATATATATATATATATATATATATATATATATATTTTTCGATTAGGTAAAACTGTCAATTACAAGAACTCATTAAAATTAAGTCCTTTCTAAAATTTCTCTTATACGTTTAAAGATATATTTTTCATTTATGTTAATGTAAAAATTTATAATTTTGTACCAAGAGAAACTTTGAAAACCTACCTAACCTTATAACAACAAGCGCAATTAATTTAGCCCACCCAAATAAATTTATTTTAGATACTTTTACAATAATTTAATAATAAACAAACAAAATGAAATATATTTTTTCGTTAGGTTCAGAATGATTTTTGCGGAATTATTGCATCACAATTTTCAAATTGTCTTATATGGCAAGAAGAGCGTTGCTATTTAAGCCAAAATCCAAAATTTTACCTAATCGGCACGATATATATATATATATATAATTATATATATATATATATATATATATATATATATATATATATATATATATATATATATATATATATATATATATATATATATATATATAAAATATACTATAAATTCAGATATTTGGGAGTGGACATGTCAGCAGTTGGGTCTATGAAGGATAAGGTGAATCATAGAATTGATGATGGGAAAAGGGTATGGTATGGTATGTCAATTGAAAATCCTCTTTCACCTGTTCTTATAATTTATATATGGAATTTTTTGAAACAAGAAAGCAATTAACATAATCCTTCCCCAAAAGAGCTAAGTGGTATAGATATGTTGATGATATTTTTTGCCTTATGCCCAATAATGTAGACATAAACCATTTCCTTGTTAAAAAAAATACTTAGCTCATTCTTCCTAGATGTTTTTATTATTAAGGGGCATTGATTTTAAATTTTAAAAATTTGAAAACCTACAAATAATTTTCCTATTAATTTATTCTTCACATCAAGATAGATTAAATTTGTTTTCTCTTCAATGTTTTGAAGGGTTTTCGTATTTTTAGTCCCAAATTAATAGATGAAGAAAACTCTAAAATTTATGAAATACTAATATATAAAAAACCCAAAAAACAAATTGATAAATCTTTTAAAATAGTAAAAAACTTTTTTCAATCCAAAAAGGGGCAACCAACCCCATTCAACTAAAAAATTTTTGGTTCTCCTTCCCTTTGGGTTTATATACCTTCCTTTCTTAAAATTTTAATATCAAAGTTGTATTTAAAAATCTTGATACAGTAAAAAAAACTTTTGATAAAAAAATTCCCCCCCAAAAAGCTGCGGATTTTCTATAAAATTCCTTGAAAAAATGCGATAAAGTTTTTACGGTCAAACTGGTAAAAGTCTTGAACTAAGATTAAAACAACTAAATATAGCATTAGAACTGGACAAGATTCTAATGCTCTATTTATTCATGTGAGAGATTTAACTATCCAATTGATTTTCAAAATGCTGGGGGAAAGTTTATCAAGCAAGTCCATGGTTGAGAGGAATATAATAGAATCATGTTTCATAAAAAGTAGTTTTGAAAATAATATGAATATTTCTTTTTTGGGTTTTTATAAATTGGATTCATTTATAATTAATAAATTGGGAAGAAAATGATAAATTGGACAAAACTTAATTTTGGAAGAGTTTCTGTCTTACTCTTAATTCTTTCAATAATAACTCTACCATACACTTTCCAATTTACACTCAACAGACTTATTCCCTAAAATTTTTTGCACCCCCTTTGCCCCCCTTTTCCTTTATAAAAGGAACAATCACGCTCTCTGCCAATCCCTAGGTACCCCCTCTTCCATACTTTTATTAAATAATAGCACCAACCACTCCAAAACTATACCCCCCTGTTTTAACATTTCTATTTTTATCCCATCAACCCCAAACTGCCTTACCCCTTTCATTCTACTCACTGCCCCCGAACACCCACACTCACAACTGGTTTTTCCCTTTTCACCCCCATAAGATGTTATTCCTCCTTGCCCTATTCACAAAATCACAGCTTCCCTATCTTCATCAACATTTAACAATTCCTCAAAATATTCCTCTATCTTCCCGATACCTCTAACTCTCCATTTAATAACTTTCCCCTTTTTTCACTGACAGTCTTTTATCTACCAATATGTAGCCCAACAAACTACTGTCATTTCCCCCCACATCTATCTTGAAACTTATTTATCCTCTTTTTCTTAAAATATGTGTTATTTTTTAACCAAGCCCCTTTCAAACAAAGTTCAATCATATGCTTCCCATTATCATTTACACCTGGTCCCAAAAAAATTCCCCACCACACCCTCCCCAAAACCCTTCCCTACTTTAGCATTTAGGCCCCCAAACCCCCACGATTACCTCTCACTTGGCCGTTCCTACACACTCGCTTAACATCTCCCAAAATCTCTCTCTCTCTCTCCTCTACACTCCTCTCTTCTCCAGGTGCATGCACTTTTTTTGGCCCCCTTTTCATCCGCCCCTTTTTTTCCACATTTCCTTGAATTTATACATTTATTTTCCCCTCTTCTCTCTCCATAACTGATTCTTCAACATTATTGCTACCCCTTCCTTGCTCTAACTCTCTCATTTTTTACTCCTGACTTAATCCCATTTATTTCTCCCCACTGAAACTCTCCTACCCCCTTCAAATTTGTTTCATTTGGGGGGTAGGCCCACCCAACTTCTTTTCATTCAAAACATTAACAATCACCCCTGGACCAATTATGTACCTCTGTAATCTTTTGTCTACAGCCCACAGGATGGGTATGGGGTGCAAAAAAAAAATTTTAAAACTAACACTCTTATCACCCCATTTTTCACCCACGCACATTCAAACACCCAAAAAGAAGTTTTTCCTTTTCTTGTTTTTAGTAATTTATACAGGAAAAGGGGGTTTACTACCCCATTGCTCCCGGCATTTAGTCCTTCTTAGGGCAGAAAGCTTCGGAGGAAGAATTCTTTTCCCATTTTCCCATGGAAATGGCGAAATAAACAAGAACAAGAACTGGGAAAAAAATAGAAAAAACCCCGGGGGTTTAGTATATATATATGCTTGTAGATGCATGTTTAGTGTTACCAAAATTAAGTAGAAGTAGCAAGACATACCTGCAACCTTGCATGTTTATGAGTCGAAAAAGCCCCAAGCAATCCTACCATCATGCAAAACAATTACAGGCTTTTTTTTCACCTCATTTGTTAGGACGGTAAGTCCCTTTGGGGGGGTTGCTGTCTACCAACCTATTACCATTTATAATAAAAAGTGACTGCTTATTCAATTTAGATAACTTTATAAGGGAAAAAGGCTTGTTCACAGTCTGAAACATAAATCCTACCTAAAACTCGCCGGGTTGTCGTAAAACAGCTATACACTGACGAACTGAATATTTTTTGCTGCTCTCAATCCCCCAAAAGGATAAACTTGCATTTACCTGGGGGTTAGGGGGCCCAACCTCTGAAATAGAAGTTTACCATTTTTGCTGCTTCCCCATTTTCTCTGAGATGGACAAATTCCCAAACAGATGGATGCCAAATACGTTGATACAATATGAAGCCTGACAGTATGGAGATAGTTGTCCGGGATTAACGTTGCATTCGTTAGGTCATTACTAAATATTTAATATCGGTGGGTTTTTCATTATTCCTCTACTACTACTACTGTTTTAATGTCTTGTCTTCATCTTTCTGGCACCTGGCACATATGTTTGATGACATTTATTCTAGCTAAGTAGTTTTTCCCTTTCCCGGACTTCTTGTTTATTTTCTGCAACATTGCAAGCTAGTGATGATGTGTTGATTTGGTGGGCGATGTTCCATTACAATCGGGGCGACAATATTTCTTACCCGGCTGACGTTGCAATCGTTTTTTCCCGGTGACTTTCTTGCAGTAAATGAAAATAAAAATTGTCACCAGTTTTACATAAATTTAGTGAATTTTTTTTTTTTTAAAATTTTACAAATTCGACACATTGAATAGCAAGAACAAGATCACCATTGGTGTTGGTGAGGGGAAAACAACAAAATAAACAAATTTGGTGAAGTTGCAGACAGCTGCCGAAAAATTCCCCGAATAAGAAAAAACATTTGCTAGTATATTGTGAAACAAGATAATGAGTGAAGGAAATCAGACAATATCGGGATGGGGATTACCAACTAAAGATGATCAAACATCTTTAAATAAAATAAGTCACAGTAATCATTGATCAGAATATAATCAGGTTAAAATACAAAACCTTCCAATTGAAGGGTTTTATTTGTTAGAAGATGTTTTTTGGGGGGTAATTGATTTATGACCAACAGAGTGATCCCCACTTAATGTAATGCCGAAGAACATTCCAAATCAAAAAATATTTCCCCAACAAGATCTACACAAATGGAAAATCCAGCTCTTGTCCCAAAACCGTATCAATGTTCTCATATAATAATGACGACTTTATTAAATTCATAAAAATTTTTGGGCAGATTGTTTAATATAAAGTTTAAGGGGCCATGGTCCCAAATCAAATAAATAAAACAAATAGTTGAGTTCTCAAACCAAGGGTTGTGCATGACCCAAGATTCGCCCCGAAGCGCCGGAGTTGATTCCCAACCATTTTTTGAAATCGAAGCAAAATAAATTATTTTATCATTTCAATAAAGTATAACTAAATACCTCCTTTCGTTTAACTTTTTGATCGTGACAGTGGAAGAAGCACTGTCGCTGGTGAAACAAGGGGAAATTACACTCTATTTTCACCCAAAATTTTTAAACACGGTCGTCATCGATTCCTTCTACACTGACAACGGGGCAAACAGAAATATATCACCAGTGACGGAGTCCACGTCTTATATGACTTCGGATGGGGTTTCCCGGGATTTTACTCTGTTATAATACTTTTACTAGTCTCTAAATCATTTCTTACTTGTATTACAATAAGTGAATTAATAAATTTCTAAGTTTTTCCTTTTATAAAAAAAAGAAATTTTGTGTATCCATGAAAACTTTTAAATTTAAAATCGATTGAAATCATTGTTCAATCTATCCCCCTTTCTTAATAAACATTAAAAACTTCATTTTTTTTTCCCCCCTTTAAAAGGTGCGCCATTTCGACAGCGTTTTAACCGGCTGTCGTTTTTTTAAAAAGAGTCTGGCATCTCTCATAAATGGTTTGGGGTTGTAGCCAAAAAAAAGGGGAAACAGACAGTACAACACTGGGCCTGAAAAGTTCCAGGCAAATTCATATAAAAAAAATTATTTCCCCATTTTTGTTTATTAATATTTTTTAAAAAGATAAGAAAATAAAAAGAAGGAACACTGTCCTGGCCTACTGGCCCATGCGAGCATGCCCAAATTTTTTCCCCCACCGGCAAGCCAATGCCTTAACCTCCCCCAGGTCAGTCACTTTCTTTAAAGTGATGAGCACGGCATCGGGCCTAATAGAACAAGCTAGTCAGGTCCAACTCCCCCCCCCCACCCCCTCATGTGTGTGTTTTTTTTTTTAAACCCCCAAAATTTTTTTTTTCCCCCTTCCCTTCCTCCTTCACTCCCTCTCTCCCTCCACCCCCCTCTCTCTCTGATTCCCTTTGAATAAAAAAACATGATACTTTTAAAAAAAATAACCCCCCCCAAAAAAAGGGGGAAGGCTTACGGTTTTTTCGGTCCGACTTGGACCATTTATAAAGTCACAAAAAAAACCCCCAGATCGAATAAAAATTTTTTTCCCCAAAAAAGACCCCAATGGGATGAGCGGGAAAACGGTACAGACGAAGAATGGCGCTGGGGGGGAGTCTTTTTAAATCGTAGAAATGGGGGCCAAAAGGTTTTTAAAACCCCCCCCCTAAGGCGATGGGGGGGCAGACTTAAAACAGGAATGGCAGGCCCCCCTGTTGATGAGACTTCTGTGGGGTGGGGGGGAGGAGGGAAAACAGCCAAAAATTAGCGTTAGAGAGGGTGTGAAGTTGAGCCAGGGCTTAACCCAGCTAAGGCGAAAGTGGGTCGGGGGGGCGAACACCCCCAATTCCTGACATAAAATCAAAGGGTTTTTTTTTTAAAATGGGGTTGGGGGGTTAAAAAAAGGAATGAAAAGGTTGTGTTGGTTTGTGGGTCTGAATGTTTTGTAAAGGAGAGGGCCCAAGTTCATTTTGTTCTCTTTTTTTCCCCTTTTTTGTCTGTCACTGACCCCCTTTTCCCAGTACAGATTCAGCGCGGGGATAATGCCCTTTGGAGAGAGGGGGTTTGGGGCGAAGCCCCCCCAGGGGGCCCCATCAAGCACCCAGCGGGGGGCCCTTTTTTTGGGGAATTTTTGCGGTTTAAGTACGTTTGTTTTGGCTGCAAGAGGGCTAGAGGGGGAAGTTATCAGCGGACGAAAGGGATTTGTGGGGGGTGTAGTTTGGTGCGTTGGGAGGCATGTTGCAGCTTGTAAATTCCAAAATACGCTGTTTTTGCATGCTTTGGTGAATTTTTTGTGTAAGCAAGGGAAAATTTAAAATTAATCCCAAAAGGGCTGTGACAGATTGTGTGAGGGGGGTGTAGGTGCGGGGGTAAAAGTTTTTTGGGGTCACGGGAAAAAGGGGATCATTTTTCCAAAAATTAAAATATGAAGGGGGGTTTTTGCTGCAGGGGGTTTTTACCCCCAAAAATTTTTTAAAAGGAAAACCTGCATTTTTTTTTTTTTGTTTTTGTGGAGTGTATAATATTGGCGTGGTGATGAGTTGTTTTTAAAGTCGTCTGCATAGGCTAGTGTGTGGAGTTGTGGTATACAGGTTTTTGGAATGTCGTTAGTGTAAAAAAATGTAGGGGTGGGGGGAAAAGGACAGACCCCGGGGGACTCCAGCATTTAGTGTAAGTAGTCAGAGTAATTTTTTTGGGGAAATTTTATTCTCTTTTTGCGGCCGTAAAAGGGAAATTGCAGGGGGTTTACATAGTGAGGCGGGTTTAAAAATTAGTGCAGAGTTTGTGTTTGACCCCCACATGTCAGACAGTGTAAAAAAACTTTTAAAAGTTTTTTTGAAAACCCCCGGGCTGCCCCCGTTTTTTTTTTTGTTTATGTGGATGTAGTTGAGAATGATGTTAATGGCATCCTTTTAGATCTTTTTAGTTCTAAGCCAAACTGGCCGTTAGAAAAAAAGGGTTTTTTTCCAGGTATCTGCGAAGACGAGGGTTTTATGAGTTTTCCCCAAAAAGTTTACCTAACGGGGGGTGATTCAGAGTGGTCTTTATTGGGGTTTTGGGGAAGGGGGGGTGGGGGAAAAACATTGAAGAGTAAAGGGGGTAACCAGAAGAAAAAGGGGGGCATTGGGGAAAGGGTTTTTGTGGGAAAATAATGATAAAATCAGGAAGGTGTTTTGGAAAATTTATGGTTTGGGGGCCAAAAGGGACCAGGACCCTTTGGGGAAAAAAGGTGTCTGAGGAGAGTTTTAATGTCTGTGTTGGTGAAAGGAGTGTGGAGTTCTTGGGAGGAGGAAAGGGGGGTCCAGATGGATGTGGCTGTCTGGTGTTGTTTCTGTGTTTTGTGGTGTTCCAGTGTTCTATGTTTAAAAAATTTTTGTTGGATGGCGTTGGGGGTGGGGTGGGTGAGGGTGCAAGATGTTCCCCCAAAAAATGTGTTTGAAGATGTTAGTAGCAGCCTGCGGGGCTGAGGTGTGTGTGTTTTTTTTGGCTGATGTGTTTGAATTTGTTGGTGGGAGTGGGGCCTCTGATTTTTGATAAAGTTCCAGAAGGCTTTGGATTTTTAAAATTCCCCCTGTTTGTTTTGTTTTGGGATGACTGTGACCAATGAGAGTTGTAGTCTTGGTCTGGACTGTGTAGAATGTTGTTTCTGGGTAAGTGAGATCTAATCGGACTTGATTAAATCTATGTGTTTTGTAGGGGAAAAGGGCGGTTGTGGAAAAAAGATAATTAATCTTCTTGTTCTGATTGGGGGGTTTGAAAGAATAACGAGTGGTGTATTTTTTTTTGGGGTTTGGGGGGGTTGGCTGCTTTTTTTGGTGTTTGGATGAGATCAAGTTGGTGTCAGTGTCAGAGAGGGGGTTTGTTGTTGTAGTCATAGGTGAGGTTAGTATTATCTAGTGTTTTTAAAAAAAGCACCCCAGTCATTTTTTGTAGGAGAAGGAAGGTCTGGCTGGGTGAGGATTTGGAAGAGTTTTTAAAAGATGACTGGGATGTGATCAGAGCCTGTAATGGGCCAGGTGAGATGTAGTGTTAAAAGGGGGGAAAGGGGCAGCTGGGTTTTAGAATGATAGGGGGTTTTTGCCTTGGCCCAGGGGTTGAAAAATTTTGTTGAAGTCTGGGAAAAATTGAATTAGGTGTTTATGGTTTGTGAAGTTGAGTAATTGGTGACCAAGTTGGTTGTTACTGGTGTGATGAAAGGCGTTGTGTTTGGCAGTCATATCGGCTAGAAAGGTATGTTGGTGTGTTGGGTGTAGTTGAAAAAAAAAGGGGAAAAGGTCTTAAAATGTTGAGAATTTTTTGGGCGATCATAGGTAGTGAAGAAAAAAAAAGGGGGGCCAAGGTGGGTTTTATTCTGACCGCAAGACAGTGTTGCTAAATTTAAAAAAGGGGTTGGGGGAAATTCATTTTTTTTTGGTTTTTAAATTTTGGCAACCCCATCGTGGGGAAAAAAAGGGGGCTGTAGTGCAATATAACTATGTTTTACGGATACGTTGAGGCAGATGCTGTTTAGTAAGACAATATCTGGCCTCTCTCCCTTTTCCCAAATTGGGCCCCCGTAGGTGCCCCCAAAATTTTAAAGTAAGAACGTACGTTGAACTGAATCACCTTAAACATCTTTTTAAAGGTTTCGTCGTAGAAAATAATGTCTGGGGAGGAGTTTAGATTAAAGCCCGTGATGGGGGGGCCATCGGTGGATGTGTGTTTTTTTGGGGGTTACGGCCCCCCTTCCCCAGACAGGGAGGAAGAGATGGATCTCCCCTTTTTTGTTCTTTGGGTCTGTCAGAATTTGGGGGGAGGTTTAGGTTAGTGGTTTTTTTCTGGAGGAGGTGGAGTTGGACCTGGATGAAGTCTTGGATGTGGTGGATAAAGGGGTGGGGGGGAAAAAAGGGGGATGCAGAAAAAGGGGGGAAACCGGAAAGGGGGTGGGGGGGGGGGAGGGGGGGGTCGTAGCGGCAGCAGGAGGGGTGTTGGTGGGAAGGGTTGATGTGAAAAGAGGTGGGGGAGGAGGGGGGCTGGTGGGGGGGGAGGAAAGGGGGGGGGGGAGAAGGTCGGAGGGGGGGGGTTTTGGGGGGGGGTTAGAAGAGAAGCAGGAAGGAGGGATAATTAGAGAGGGAAGATTGTTAGCATTCAAGATTAGGTTAAGGATTTTGTAGTAGTCTGATTGGTAAATTTTAGAGATTACCCATCCAAAAAAGGGGGGCAGCAGTGGCGACTTGACAGTTGGGGTTTTTTGTCTTTGTGGGGGGGAGGTGTGGGGGGAAGGTGCTTGTAGTCTGTGTTGGTGTTTGATTTTTTAGAATAAAAGAAAGGGTTTGGGGGGAAAAAAAAGGTAGACCAAGTGCGTGGAGTAGCCCGGGGATTTGTGGGTGGGGGGGGGAGGGGTTTGGTAGGGGGGGAAAAGGGGGGCAGGGGGGAAGGGGGGTTTTGGGGGGGGGGGGGTTTTTGGGGGGCTCTGAGGGGGGAGAGAATGTCTTTTTAGTAGGGCAAAGGGAAAATTTTTTAAGCAATTTTTGGGTTTTTCAAATTAGAACAATTTTAAGGGGGGGGGTTGCATGTTTCCCCCAAAGTGGTCGGGGTTTTTTTAACATCTGGGGCAGATTTGATCGGGGGGTGCATGTATTTTTTGTGTCAATTTGTAGCATTTTAACATTGTGTGATGGGGTTTTGGGGGGGAAAATTTTGGGGGAAGAAGTGTTTGGAGGAATCGGATAATCTTTTTGGGGGGTATTCCTTTTGGGTTTTTGAATAGAGGCGTCAGGGGTTGAACGGGGGATTTTTTAGGATGGTAAAAGTTATGGTCTTAAAAAATTGTCAACAGAGACTTTGTTCTTTTTTAATGTCTTTGATTAAGTCTTCTTTGTCTTTTTATAGGCAGTCAGGAAAGAATAGTCTACATGTTTAGCAATGACCCCTTTTTGGGACGGTGGGCGTCCAAATAATGGGGTTGTTGTCTGGTCGGGGGGTTGAGGGGGTCGTTTCGTAGGATTGTCTGTTTAAAAAGGAGTTTGAAGCCTGAGTGTGTCTTAAAGATTTTAAGTTGGGGGTTCACCCGTGATCGGGGGAAAAATAAATTTTCAGGATGGTTAGTGGCATCGGGGTTAAAAATTTTTTGGGGGTTAAAAGGGGGGAAGGGGGTTTTTTGGGAAAAGGCAGAGGTAGGATGGGCCTTAAGGGGGCAGGAGAGGGCGGTAGAGGGGGAGGGGGGGAAGGGGGGGGGAGGTGGAAGGCATCGAAGGCGTCATCGGGTTTTCGAAAAATGTGGGGGGCAAATGGCCAAATCTGTGAGGCAAGTACGTGTGGGTAGTAGAAAACGCGTCGCCGTGCCCCCTTTTTAAAGTTTGCTTGTGAGTCTGACACTGGGGGGTCCCCGGACATGAGCAGGTGAACTGAAACCCAAAAAGGGGGGACTTTTATGCCCTGAGGGGGGCCAACACTGGTTTTAGCGGGGGGGAGAAGCACCACTGGCTGTATGGCGGGGGGCTTCAGGCAGCAACAGGCGTGCAGAGGGCCGCCCCGGGGGGAGGGGGGCCCCCGACGCACCAATCCTGGGGGCCCCCAAAAGGGCACGGGGGGTAAACCCCAAAATTTTGGGGGCCCTGTATCCCCCGAGAGGGGGGGGGACACTGGCTGTGGCTTGTGGGGTTGGAGACTTCAGGCACCCCAAATGCAGAGGGGGCTATTTTTGGGGGGCCCCGCCACCGATAAATCCTGATGGGGAAGAAAAAAACGAAGGTCCAAAAATAATTAGAGGGGAAATGGGGTGAAAAAAGGGGAGATCGTTGGCCTGGGTGTGATGTAACAAAAAAAAAGAGGGGGGGGTTTTATATAAAAGGGAGCAGACAGGGGGGGGGAAAAAGAGGGAAGTGGTGGAGGAGTAATAGTGGTAGTGTGGGGGGTGTAGTGTAATAATGGAGTCAGTTATATACTAAAAAAGGAGCACTGCAAGGAGCTGGCCCACAGAGGGTAGGGGCAAGAACACAGAGGGGTAAAAAAATAATAATGAAGGACAAATACAAGGCAAAAAAAAAAAAACCCCCGGGAGAAGAAAGGAAAGGGGAAAAAGGGGGGAAATGAAAAAAAAAATTTCAGGTTAAGTAAAGGGTTTTTTCTGAAGTTTGGAGCATTTAAAAAAAAGGGGGGGGGAAAATACCCCAAAAGAGACAAAGCCAGGGCTAAGATTCATACAGGGAAAGTTGTGTATAAGGGGGGATTCAACCCGACGGCGACTGTGAAAGTTTTTTCGTAGGGTAGACAGTTTTTTTAGAAGACCAATCAATAGGATGGCCCCCGATCTCTGACATGACAGAAAGAGCATTATTAGTGTCGGCAAGCCCAACACTATTTTTTTTTCCCGTCCCTTATTGTCCTTTTTTTTTTTTTATTAGGCGTGTTTCTTTCACCTGTTGTCTATATTCCCCCCCAGTAAAATGGGGCCCCCGGGGTTAGTCGACTGGTGTGGGTCGCATCCTGGGACCTGATTAATTTGCCCAAATGCTCTGCATAACAAAAGGGGTTTTTTATAGTAGTATATCATTGATTTTAGGACTGTATACCATTTTGGGACTTGTAGTAAAACAAGATATTATTATTTTTATTATTAAAACACACTCAGTAAAGACATCATGGGTCTAAACAAGCAATATGGGCCCCTTTTTTTTTTTGATGGGGAAAAATTTAAAAAGGGAACACTTGCAGGAGGGTGTACTGAGAATGAAAAGGTGAGGATGAAGGATGGAGGAAGGGGGACAGTTGGCAGTGACCAGATGGATGAATTAAAAAAATTTTTTCGAAAGCTCTGGGGTTATCCCCAAAAAAAAAAACAAATTGTTCTGATCCCTTTTAAAATTTCTTCACTATTTGAAAACTTTTCCCCTTTTTTTTTTGATTCTGAAACTGAATCAAATCAGAATTAACTCATCATGTAAAAATATTGGCATACATGCATTTCAATGTTACATTATAACCTTAATACACCTCTCAGGAAAACTTTTTTTGATGTCTGCTTACATTGAAAAAACCCCACACATAATGCTTGCTTGTCAGAGAGTCGGGCAGCATCAGCTTTTGCTCTGACCCCCTTTTCCCCCCCACCTTACCCCCTCACCACTCTGCATATCCTGAAACCCCGAAAAAAGGGGGATGCTCTATAAATCAAAATTTGGGAAATTTTTTTGTAATTGATAAACTCATCTGAGGGGAAACTCCTGAAATGAAAATTTTTTTGACATTAAGTTTTTTTAAAAAATGTATTTATTTTTCCCCCCCTTTTTACCCAAAAATAAGACAGATGTGGCTCAGGTTCTCGGACCACATATCGTTTAAAAAAAAGCCAGTATAGTAATCTCAGGCATTGATAGCGGACACTCATAGCATTATATGGGAAAGGGGAAAAAGGGAAAAGGTTTTAAAAAAAAATTTTAAAAAAAGATTGAATGGGGTTTTTTAATGATTTGGAGTAAAAACATCACAGTTTTTAAGTCTGGATCTGGAGCGATAAGTCT
>WNWK01043018.1:0-15706 GCA_009830355.1 Cherax destructor
CCCTTTTAAACTTTCCTGCACTGCTGTGGTCTTTTGGGGGCTTTACTTGCTTCTTCCTTTTCTACACTCCCCATTGTTCCTGATTGATCCTCTTTTTCTCTGGCCCCAGATGGTCTGATATACCCTTGCATACAGTTCACCCGTTCTCTACAGTCCTCTTCTTTGTGACTGAGGTAGCAGTTTCTGAACCATGTCCACATTGCTTTTAGTTCTTTAGGCTGTTTCAAATTTTTCAGTTCTTCTTCTAATCTCTGTATCTTAGCCTCTGCTGTTGTGACTTGCTTTTCCCACTTCCTGCTTTCTGCAGCTATCCTCTCCTCCATTATCTTAATTTCTGCAGCTATCCTCTCCTCCATTTTCATGCTAAGCTCCTCTAGCTTCCTTCCCCACTCATGTGTGTGTGTGTGTGTGTGTGTGTGTGTGTGTGTGTGTGTGTGTGTGTGTGTGTGTGTGTGTGTGTGTGTGTGTGTGTGTGTGTGTGTGTAAAGGTAGAAAGTTGAAAGTGAACATAGATAAGTGTAAGGTGATGAGGGTATAAAACGATTTAAATAAAGAAAAATTGGATATCACATTGGAGAGAGGGATTATGGAAGAAGTAAATGTTTTCAGATATTTGGGAGTTGACGTGTCAGCGGATGGGTTTATGAAGGATGAGGTTAACCATAGAATTGATGAAGGAAAAAGGTGAGTGGTGCGTTGAGGTATCTGTGGAGACAAAAACGTTATCCATGGAGGCAAAGAAGGGAATGTATGAAAGTATAGTGGTCCCAAAAACATTTATATGGGTGTGAAGCATGGGTTGTAAATGCTGCAGCGAGGAGGAGGCTGGAGGCAGTGGAGATGTCCTGTCTAAGGGCAATGTGGTGTAAATATTATGCAGAGAATTCGGAATGTGGAAATTAGAGAAGGTGTGGAGTTAAAAAGTATTTGTCAGAGGGCTGAAGAGGGGTTGTTGAGGTGGTTTGGTCATTTAGAGAGAATGGATCATAGAATGACTTGGAGAGCGTATAAATCTGTAGGGGAAGGAAGGCGGGGTAGGGTCGTCCAGAAAAGGTTGAGGGAAGGAAAGGAGGTATTGTGGGCGAGGGGCTTGGACTTCCAGCAAGCATTTTGAGCGTGTTAGATAGGAGGAATGGAGACGAATGGTTTTTGGGACATGACGATCTGTTGGAGTGTGAGCAGGGTAACATTTTTTTGTGAAGGGATTCAGGGTAACCAGTTAATTGATTTAGTTGGACTTGAGTCCTGGAAATGGGAAGTACAATGCCTGCATTTTTTAAAGAGGGGTCTGGGATAGTGACAGCTGGAGGGACTATTCTCAGCTGTCGTATCTGAGCGCCTCTGCAAAGACAGTGATTATGTATGAGTGTGGTGAAAGTATTGAATGATGATGAAGTATTTTTGGGTATTTTTTTTCTTTTTTGGGTCACCCTGCCTCGGTGGGAGAGGGCCCGACTTGTTGATATATATATATATATATATATATATATATATATATATATATATGTTGCATGCAAAGAGTAGTAACCTTTATTCGAGCATTTAAACACACCCACATAGGTTCCTCCAACCAGCGAACATCAAGGGTTGGTGATGGGGCCCCATCAAAATCAACGACTCTGTTCAGCCATAAAATGCGAGTTTAACAATGACAAAGGTGACGTGGTTACCCTCGGTTTGTCATAATTCCTGCATAGAGGGTTGTGGAAAAGGCTGTCTTTTGTCTGTTAGCCTAGACAACTGTGGGAGACAAACACTACCCTTTGTTATAGTGTACATATGTTAAATACCCTTTTGTTATATTTTGAAGGAAAAGACAAAAGTCTTTATAATCACAATTACTTGGTGAAGGAAAAGACAAAAGTCTGGAATTAATCTAACGATTTTTGAAGGAAATAAATTTCAATACATCTTCACTGTGTTTTTGCCCAAGTCCTTTTACACTCGGTTAACAGGCCATTAACCAGGTTGTATATTTAAATATATATATATATATATATATATATATATATACTCTGAAATCCTAGCATAGATTCAGTAATCTTTATCTAAAAATCGTCAAAGAGAACTCCAAAACTAAAACTATAATATAATAGGCACAGCAGGGGTTTGTAGCAAACATGAGTGAAAGAAAAATAGTGTGTTAGCGTAACTGTCATACTAAAAACACAAAAGTTTAGAACGACAACATAACAACATCTGTGTGATCCATTGGAAACTACTTTTCACCTCATAGAAGAGGAAACCGCAACTGTTACATAAGAACATAAGAAAAGGGGGAACACTGGGCAGGCCTGTTGGCCCATACTAGGCAGGTCCTTCACAACCGTCCCACTAACAGAATATTTGTTCAACCCAATTTTAATGCTACCCAAGAAATAAACTTTTGATAATTCTTTTTTACTCATGTGCAATTCCAATTTAAATCAAACCCTCTCACTTCATGAATTTATCCAACCCAAATTCAAAATTCCAAGGTCCAAGCTTCAATAACCCTACTAGGCAGACTGTTCCACTCATCAACTACCCTATTTCCAAAAACCCAAAACTTTTCCCTTTTATCCCTTTTCTAAATCTAAACTTATCCCAACTTGAATCCATTATTGTGGGCTCTCTTGAGAGATATCCTCAAGACCTTATTTATATCCTCTTGTTAATACCCACTTCACTTTTTATACCTCGATTATGTCTCCTTATTCACGTCTTACAAGTGAATGTAATTTTAGGGTCTTCAACCTTTCTTCATACGGAAGATTTCTATTGCTATGTATTAATTTAGTCATTCTATGCAATGTTTTCTAACGAATTAATGTCCATCTGTAATATGGAGACCAGAACTGAACTTCGGAATCTAGGTGAGGCTTACTAATGATGTATAAAGTGCTGTAATATAACCTCTGAACTTCTGTTACTTACACTTCTTGATATAAATCCTCAGTAATCTTATTAGCCTTATTACGTACACTTAGGCATTGCTGTTCTGGTTTAAGGTTGCTGTTACCATCACCCCCAAGTCCTTCTCGCAATCTGTATGGCTGTTCTACGTTATTTAACTTATAAGTGCTTGGTTATGGACACTCCGAGCTTCAGAACTTACTTTATCTACATTGAACTGCATCTGCCACTTTTCTGACCACGAATTGAGTTTGTCTAAATAGTCCTGAAGTTCCCTGACATGTACGTTTGAATAAATTATCCTACCTATCTTCGTGTCGTCGGCGAATTTGCTCATATCACTAGTAATTCCCATCAAGGTCATTGATATTTTTATAAACAACAACGGGCCCAAGACTGATCCTGTGGAACGCCACTTGTTACAGATCCTCACTTGGATTTAAGCACACTCTCTGCTTCCTATTGGTGAGCCATGACTCGATCCATGACAGCACTTTTTCCACAATTTCATGAGCTGCCACTTTCCTTAACAGTCTGTGGTGCGGTACTCTATCAAAAGCCTTACTAAAGTCTAAATAAACAATATCGAATTCTTTATCGTGATCAACAGCCTCAAAAGCTTTACCGAAGAAACTAATAAATTAGTTAGCAGGAACGGCCCTCGTGAATCCATGCTGAGTATCGTTAATCAAATTATGTTTATCGAGATAGTTTCTTATAATATCAGCTATAATTGACTCTAGTAATTTGCCTACAATTGAGGTCAGGCTTATTGGGCGGTAATTTGACGGTAATGACTTGTCCCCTGCTTTAAAAATAGGAATTACATTAGCCATCTTCTACATATCAGACACTACACCTGTTTGAAGAGATAAATTAAAAAAGTTAGATAATGGTTCACAGAGTTCCATTTTGCATTCCTTAAGAACCCTTGCAAAAAGCTCATCAGGACCCGGCGATTTATTTTGTTTCAGTCGGTCTACTTGTTTCATAACCATTTCGCTAGTGACTGTGATATTACATAATTTATCTTCTTCAGGACCACTATAAAAATTAATTACTGGGATATTATTAGTGTCTTCCTGTGTGAAAACTGAGAGAATATAATTATTAAAAATAGAGCACATATCATTCTCCTTGTCAGTAAGATGCCCAAAGTTATTTTTAAGGGGACCTATCTTATCTCTAACTTTTGTTCTATAAACCTGGAAAAAACTTTTTGGGTTAGTTTTTGAATCCCTAGCAACTTTTATTTCATAATCCCGTTTAGCTTTTCTTATCCCTTTTTAACGTCCCTCTTAATGTCAGTATACTGATTTATAAGATGACCCTCACCTCTTTTTATGCGCCTATAAATTCCTTTCTTCTGCCCTAAAAGATATTTGAGCCTATTATTCATCCATTTTGTGTCATTTCTACTTGATCTAATTTCTTTATACGGGATAAATGTTCTTTTTGCAGCCTGTATAGTGTTCAGAAAACTGTCATATTGATAGCTCTCTTCGTTACCCCAGTCCACAGATGATAAGTGTTCTCTAAGCCCATTGTAATCTGCTAAGCGAAAGTCAGGGACCATTACTGAATTATCCCTACTGTCATACATCCATTCAATGTTAAAGGTAATTGATTTGTGGTCGCTTGTGCCGAGTTCCTCTGTAATTTCTAAATTAATAACAAGGGTTTCCTTGTTTGCAAGAACCAAATCAAGTGGTTATTTCCCTTGTAGGTTCTGCCACAAACTGCTTCAAAAAACAATCCTGAACTACTTCTAAAAGTCGTTAGATTCTAAATTCCTGTCAAGAAATTCCAATCAATTTGACTAAAGTTAAAGTCCCTAGAATTACTACGTTATCATGCCTTGTGGCCTTAACAATTTCCTCCCAAAGTAGTCTCACTTGTTCCCTATCTAAGTTTGGAGGACGGTATATCACGCCTAAAATCAATTTTTCACACCCTCTGAAAATTCTATCCAGACAGACTCTGTATGCATTATTTCAGACTTTATACCCACTTTTTATGCAACAATTTAAATGATCACGAATATAGAGTGCCACACCACCCCCTTCCCGATACTTCTGTCTACTTGGAACAATTTATAACCCTGAATGTGACATTCAGCAGGCATGTCCCGATTTTTCATATTAAACCATGTCTCAGTTATTGCAAAAACATCAATATTACCCACACTAGCAACTAATCTCAACTCGTCAATCTTATTCCTAGCACTACGACTATTGGTGTAATACACATTTAAAGACCTTACTTTCACTTTACCCTTCCTGCTCATTTCTGTTTTTCCACTATACCTATTACTGTCCTTGTCATCTAGTGCCACTGGCTTTCCAGTATCAACCTTATTCTGTCTATTACTAGTTCCCCTAGAACTCATAATATTAATACACTGGTATTTCACTGTTTTTTCCCCAAAACCCATACCACTAACTTTTTCTAGTTTAAAGCCCTAACAGCTCCCTCCACTGCAGTTGCCAGTGCCCGCACCCCAGACCTAGATAAGTGAACCCATTCCTGGCATACATGTCATCTCTGCCATAGAAGAGGTCCCAGTTGTCAATGAATGTTTCTGCATTTTCCTTACAGTATTTGTCCAGCCAGCAATTGACACCAATTGCCCTGGACAACCATTCATTTCCAACTCCTCTCCTTGGTAAAATACCACATATGACAGGGTTACCACCCTTCTTCCTAATTATGTCTATTGCTGACCTATACCTGCTAGTCAGGTCCTGACTCCTACGTCTGCCAACATCGTTGCCTCCAGCACTGAGACAGATAATAGGATTGCTCCCATTACCTCTCATGATGTCGTCCAGACGGCTAACAATATCCTCCATCCCAGCCCCAGGAAAGCAAACCCTCTGTCTCCTACTTCTATCTTTCAAGCAGAAGGCCCTATCCATGTACCTAATCTGACTCAATTAAGAGATTATGAGAACAACACCAAACAAAGGTGCCGTGAATCAACCACAGTCCGCCTCGCAGAAACCATTGAAAGAGAACAGGTAATGAACACACTGGCAAAAGCCCATCCCACACATTATCCAAGAACATAGAAAACGAAAACCTCAACCCAACACCCAGATCCTGTGCCACACCTCACCTCATGTAACCTTACTGCTTACTTCTGTGTCTCCTGACACCAGTGTTCCTTGGCTTCGTCCCTTGATTTCCTCGTCCACTGACTTCCTCGTCCACTGACTTCCTCGTCCACTGACTTCCTCGTCCACTGACTTCCTCGTCCACTGACTTCCTCGTCCACTGACTTCCTCGTCCACTGACTTCCTCGTCCCCTGACTTCCTCGTCCACTGACTTCCTCGTCCCCTGACTTCCTCGTCCACTGACTTCCTCGTCCCCTGACTTCCTCGTCCACTGACTTCCTCGTCCACTGACTTCCTCGTCCACTGACTTCCTCGTCCCTTGACTTCCTCGTCCACTGACTTCCTCGTCCCTTGACTTCCTCGTCCCCTGACTTCCTCGTCCCCTAACTTCCTCGTCCCCTAACTTCAACATCCCCTGATCCTACATGCTTATTCTGTGTTTTGTGAGGTGTTTATTTTATGTTCTTGTCAGTAATATAATGTGGGAAAAACGTCGTTAAAGATATAGTTTTAGAATATTTACATGTCTTTAATTTACCAATCATCCTACACTCCCTCCCTCTCATGTCGCATCCCCCCCTTCCCCGTCCCCCCTCTCTTTTTGCACTCTCATCTTTACCTCTCTTCTATCACACCCCGCCTTATTCTCTCATCCATTCCTTCCCGTTTCTTTTCATGCATCCTTACTTCCCCTCACTTCTACCATACCATTACTTCCCCTCTCTTCAATCACACCATTACTTCCCTCTCTTCAATCACACCATTACTTCCCCTCTCTTCTATCTTACCCTGTCTCCTCTCTTCTATCTTACCCTCTCTTCTATCTTACCCCTGTCTCCTCTCTTCTATCTTCCCTCTCTTCTATCTTGCCCCTGTCTCCTCTCTTCTATTTTTTACCCTCTGCTCTCTCTTCTATCTTACCCCTCTCCCTCTCTTCTATCTTACCCCTGTCCCCCTCTCTTCTATCTTACCCTCTCTTCTATCTTACCCCTGTCTCCTCTCTTCTATCTTACCCCTGTCTCCTCTCTTCTATCTTACCCTCTCTTCTATCTTACCCCTGTCTCCTCTCTTCTATCTTACCCCTGTCTCCTCTCTTCTATCTTACCCTCTCTTCTATCTTACCCCTGTCTCCTCTCTTCTATCTTACCCTCTCTTCTATCTTACCTCTCTTCTATCTTGCCCCTGTCTCCTCTCTTCTATTTACCCCTCTCTCCTCTCTTCTATCTTACCCCTCTCTCCTCTCTTCTATCTTACCCTCTCTTCTATCTTACTCTCTCGTTTATCTTACCCCTCTCTCCTCTCTTCTATCTTACTCTCTCGTTTATCTTACCCTCTCTCCTCTCTTCTATCTTACTCTCTCGTTTATCTTACCCCTCTCTCCTCTCTTCTATCTTACCCTCTTCATTTACTCTCTCTTCTACCTCTCCTTTTACTTCCTCTCTCCTCTCTTCTATCCCCCTCCCATTTCCTCCTCTCTTGTCAGAGCCAACAATCGCCGGGGCGCCATAATATTATCTCAGGCCGTAGTGAGTGCCACGATAAGCGAATTTCCGATTATCGGGACACTGTGTCATCTGGTTAAATGGGGCAATCCGGAACAGCATTAAGTGAAATTTACAGAGTATTATATAGCGGTATCTGTGTTGAATATGAGAGAGAAGACAAGGTTACGTACAATATATTGATCTTAAATCCCCATGTTGCACATATCAATTCCAGCAAGTGCAAGGTCATGCAACTCGGAGAAGCAGAAAGAAGACTGGAGTCGGAGTACAGGCTGGGAGGAGAAGAACTTCAAATTTTAACAAAAGAAATTTACTTAGGCAGGAACACCACACCGAACATATCGCCAGAGGAAGACATTAACCACGTGACTACTGTGTACTATGTGACGTACAGACATAATGCTCAAAGTTATGACTGTAAACACACTCTGAAGATCAAACTTTATTGACAGTGAGTTTTCCTCAGAGTAAAACAAAATAAAGCTCTATCTACCATGAGTGTAAAAGCTCTACCTTGAGCGAAACAAAATTTAATATAAGCTTGTTCATATTTTGTCTTTATACGTATGCTATGTAAAGCAGGCAAGTGTCAAAACAATGTATGGAGTCTCATCCTAGAATACGCAGTACCATCGCACAGCCCCACCCCTTCATAAGATCAAATTATTCAGAAGTAGAGATGTATCGGACATCCGCATCCGCATCCGCGGAACATCCGGACAATTTCTTACATCCGCATCCGCATTTTACGGTAAACAGATATCCGCATATACATCCGCATCCGCAAAATAAGTAAGACATCCTCATACACATCCTCACCCGCGGACATCCAAATTTCCTCATCCTATATATCTCTATTCAGGAGCTTGAGAAGCTCCAAGTGTCCATTACTAAACCATTATATTGAGGGGCATTAGACCTAGTCAAGACCATACACACAACATTACACAAACCAAAATTCGTTACAGATCAAAGTCTGCAAATCAGTCAAAAATAGTGTGACATATACAATATTCATTAACTTTTTCCGAAGTCACTGTATAGGACTTGTATGCAGTTCTCTTGTTGGTTAAGCTTTTGTTATCAAATAAAAACTAAACATTTTGAGTAGATGTGGATTAGTGTGTCAACAATCGTTGGCTCCTTATAAGTTTCTAGTTTCTTTTTAATTCATAATAATTAATATAAGTAAACTATACGTGTTGCACTTTATAAATTGTATCGCTTTTATATATTTGTTATGTTTAGAGTTGGTTAAATAATTTAGCAACACTTTAGTCAACAATTGGTGAGGAGTGAAGCTATCCACTTCATCCCGTCCCCTGGGAGGCTGTGATCTGGGTTGCTCTCGCACCTCGTCTATGTTGATGCAGAGCGCACAGGTTCAAATCCTGTTCTGGACTGAGAAATAATGTTTTGTAAATAATTTCGGTAGCTTGCGGATTTTTTAGCATTTTAAAATCTCTTTCGAAATGATCTGCATATGGCAGAAATTTTAAAATAATATTTATGAATAAGTGCTTAATAAGCCGAAATTGTCAATTAGGCCGAACTGCTCTAAAAATTTAACTTATACCAAATTTTCTTTTTAATTTACTCAATATATCATAGATCAGGTTAAATCTACTTATTATTTAAAATCAATGATAATATATATATATATATATATATATATATATATATATATATATATATATATATATATATATATATATATATATATATATATATATATATTGCTACAGCTGGATGCCCAGCCGAGGAGAGCCTCGATCACTGCAGCCAACAACGCCCACAACCAGCAAACCGCCTCGACGGGATCACCATCTATCCTTGGAAGAATGGCAAGCTCTTAGCATGGGATTATACCTGTGTGTCGACACTGGCTGACACCTACATCCATCACAGTGTTGGGCGACAGGGAGGAGCTGCTGACCACAGAGAGGGGTACAAGATCGGCAAGTACAGGGACATAAGCCAACAGTATAAATTTGTCCCAGTGGGATCAGAGACCTTGGGAGCGTGGGGAAAAAATGCAACACGTTTCCTTAAAGAACTGGGTTCCAGACTCATCGACACCACCAGGGACCCAAGGGCAGCCACGTTCATGTTCCAGCGTCTCAGTGTGGCCATCCAGAGGGGCAACGCATGCTGCATACTGGCTCGCGTCCGGCTTCGGAGGAACTGGAGGAGATTCATAATCTTTGACATATTGTACCATTGTATTCATGTTTGTGTTTTCTATAAATCTATTCTGTCTATTAATAAACCATTTATATATATATATATATATATATATATATATATATATATATATATATATATATATATATATATATATATATATATATATATATATATATATATATATATATATATATATATATATATGGATTTGGAAAAAGGCGTATGATAGGGTGGATAGGGGGCAATGTGGCAGATGTTGCAGGTGTATGAAATAGGAGGTAGGTTACTGAAAGCAGTGAAGAGTTTTTATGAGGATAGTGAGGCTCAGGTTAGAGTGTGTAGGAGGAAGGGGACTATTTCCCGGTAAAAGTGGGCCTTAGACAAGGATGTGTGATGTCACCGTGGTTGTTCAATATATTTATAGATGGGGTTGTAAGAGAAGTGAATGCGAGGGTCTTGGCAAGAGGTGTGGGTTAAAAGATAAAGAATCAAATACAAAGTGGGAGTTGTCACAGTTGCTTTTTACTGATGACACTGTGCTTTTAGGAGATTCTGAAGAGAAGTTGCAGAGGTTGGTGGATGAATTTGGTAGGGTGTGTAAAAGAAGAAAATTGAAAGTGAATATGGAAAGAGTAAGGTGATGAGGATAAAAAAGATTAGGTGACGAAAGATTGGATATCAGATTGGAGGAGAGAGTATGGAGAGGTGAATGTATTCAGATATTTGGGAGTGGACATGTCAGCAGATGGGTCTATGAAGGATGAGGTGAATCATAGAATTGATGAGGGGAAAAGGGTGAGTGGAGCACTTCGGAGTCTGTGGAGACAAAGAACTTTGTCCATGGAAGTAAAGAGAGGAATGTATGAGAGTATAGTTATACCAACACTCTTATATGGGTGTGAAGCATGGGTGATGAATGTTGCAATGAGAAGGCTGGAGGCAGTGGAGATGTCATGTCTGAGGTCAATGTGTGGTGTGAATATAATGCAGAGAATTCGGAGTTTGGAAATTAGGAGGAGGTGCGGGATTACCAAAACTATTATCCAGAGAGCTGAGGAGGGGTTGTTGAAGTGGTTCGGACATGTAGAGAGAATGGAACGAGACAGAATGACTTCGAGAGTGTATAAATCTGTAGTGGAGGGAAGGCGGGGTTGGGGTCTGCCTAGGAAAGGTTGGAGGGAGGGGGTAAAGGAGGTTTTGTGTGCGAGGGGCTTGGACTTCCAGCAAGCATGTGTGAGCATATTTGATAGGAGTGAATAGAGACAAATGGTTTTTAATACTTGACGTGCTGTTGGAGTGTGAACAAAGTAACATTTATGAAGGGATTCAGGGAAACCGGCAGGCCGGACATGAGTCCTGGAGATGGGAAGTACAGTGTCTGCACTCTGAAGGAGGGGTGTTAATGTTACAGTTTTATAACTGTAGTGTAAAGCACCCCTCTGGCAAGACAGTGATGGAGTGAATGATGATGAAAGTTTTCTTTTCGGGCCACCCTGCCTTGGTGGAATCGGCCGATGTGTTAATAAATATAATATATATATATATATATATATATATATATATATATATATATATATATATATATATATATTATTGTAAATACGAACGAGAGGTATTGATCAATAACTACAATGCACTAGCCAGGGGTCGAACCCATGATGCTTTGGCCCGCCTCATGGTGAGCAAAAACACATGACGCCTTAGACCACTCAACAACACAATCTATAAGAGTAGCGCATCCAGTAGCATTGGATGTTGTACTCGCTACCCAAGGACATACGGTGGTGTGGACGCCTCTGAGCTAATTTCATTCTACTCCCTGTTTTATGTACTAGCTAAACAAGCAGTATATTATATTATTGTAACCACGAACGAGTGGTATTGATCAATAACTACATTGCACTAGCCAGGGATCGAACCCATGATGCTTTGGCCCGCCTCACAAAACAGGGAGTAGAATGAAATTAGCTCAGAGGTGTCCACACCACCGTATGTCTTTGGGTAGACTCAACATCCAGTGCTACTGGATGCGCTACTCTTAAGGATTGTGTGGTTCAGTGGTCTAATGTGTCATGTGTTTTCGCTCACCATGAGACAAGCCAAAGCATCATGGGTTCGACCCTGGCTAGTACAGTGTAGTTATTGATATATATATATATATATATATATATATATATATATATATATATATATATATATATATATATATATATATATATATATATATATATATATATATATATATATATATATAACAATGTATCTATTAAATCTTGTGTACCATATTATGGTGTCTTTTTCTGTCTCATAAACATGCAAGATTTCAGGTACGTCTTGCACTTATACTTACACTTAGGTCACACTACCAAACATGTACACGTTTATGTATACACACTCATCTGAGTTTTCTTTGATTTTATCTTAATAGTTCTTGTTCTTATTGCTTTTCCCTTTCATATCCATGGGGAAGTGGAATAAGAATCTTTCCTCCTAAGCCATGCGTGTTGTAAAAGTCAACTAAAATGCCGGAACAATGGGCTAGTAACCCCTTTTCCTGTATAGCTTACTAAAAAGAAGAAGAAACCGTCAAAGTGGGATGTTTGAATGTGCGTGGATGTTGTGCGAATGATAAGAAAGAGATGATTGTAGATGTTATGAATGAAAAGAAGCTGGATGTCCTGGCTTTAAGTGAGACAAAGCTGAAGGGGGTAGGAGAGTTTCAGTGGGGAGAAATAAATGGGATTAGATCAGGGGTTTCAAATAGAGTTAGAGCTAAAGAAGGAGTGGCAATAATGTTGAATAATCAGTTATGGCAGGTAAAGAAGGAATATAAATGTATAAATTCAAGGATTATGTGGAGTAAAATAAAGGTTGGATGTGAAAAAGTGGGTTATAGTAAGTGTTTATGCACCTGGAGAAGAGAGAAGTGTAGAGAGAGAGAGAGATTTTGGGAAATGTTGAGTGAGAGTGTGGGAGTTTTGAACCAAGTGAGAGAGTAATTGTGGTTGGGGATCTTAATGCTAAAGTGGGTAAAAATGTTGTGGATGGAGTAGTAGGTAAATTTGGGGTGCCAGGGGTAAATGTAAATGGGGAACCATTAATTGAGCTATGTGTAGAAAGAGGTTTGGTAATAAGTAATACATATTTTATGAAAAAGACTATAAATAAATATACAAGGTATGATATACACTAGGAAAGTAGTTTGTTGGATTATGTATTAGTGGATAAAAGGTTGATGAGTAGGCTTCAGGATGTACATGTTTATAGAGGGGCAACGGATATATCAGATCATTATTTGGTTGTAGCTACAGTTAGAGTAAAAAGGTAGATGGGACAAAAAGAAAATGGCAACAGCAAGTAAGAGAGAGGTAAAAGTGTATAGACTAAGGGAGGAGGAAGTTAGGGTGAGATATAAGCAACTATTGGCAGAAAAGGTGGGCTAGTGCAAGTAGGAGTAGTGGGGGTTGAAGAGAGTTGGGATAGTTTTAAAAATGCAGTATTAGAATGTGGGGCAGAAGTTTGTGGCTATAGGAGGGTGGGTGCAGGAGGAAAGAGGAGTGAGTGGTGGAATGAAGAAGTAAAGGGTGTGATAAAGAGAAAAAGGTAGCTTATGAGAGGTTTTTACAAAACAGAAGTGTTAATAGAAAGAGCAGAGTATATGGAAAGTAAAAGAAAGGTGAAGAGAGTGGTGAGAGAGTGTAAAAAGAAGAGCGGATGAAAGAATGGGAGAGGCTCTGTCAAGAAATTTTGCTGAAAACAAGAAAATATTTTGAGTGAGATAAACAAGGTAAGAAAGCCTAGGGAACGAATGGATTTGTCAGTTAAAAACAGAGTAGGGAGTTAGTAGATGGGGAGCTGGAGGTATTGGGTAGATGGCGGGAATATTTTGAGGAACTTTTAAATATCGATGAAAAAGGGAGGCGGTAATTTCTGTACTGGCCAGGGAGGTACAACATCGTTTAGGAGTGAAGAAGGCAGGATGTGAGTGTGGGGGAGGTGCGTGAGGCATTACGTAGAATGAAAGGGGTAAAGCAGCTGGAATTGACGGAATCATGACAGAAATGTTAAAGCAGGGGATATAGTGCGGAGTGGTTGGTATTTTTGTTTAATAAATGTATGAAAGAGGGGAAGGTACCTAGGGATTGGCAGAGAGCATGTATAGTTCCTTTATATAAAGGGAAGGGGATAAAAGAGAGTGTAAAAATTATAGGGAATAAGTTTACTGAGTATACCAGGTAAAGTGTATGGCAGGGTTATTATTGAAAGAATTAGAGGTAAGACAGAGAGTAGGATTGCAGATGAGCAAGGAGGCTTTAGAGTGGGTAGGGGATGTGTAGATCAAGTGTTTACAGTGAAGCATATATGTGAACAGTACTTATATAAAGGTAGAGAAGTTTTTATTGCATTTATGGATTTAGAAAAGGCATATGATAGAGTGGATAGGGGAGCAATGTGGCAAATGTTGCAAGTGTATGGAATAGGTAGTAAGTTACTGAAGGCCTGTAAAGAGTTTTTATGAGGATAGTAGAGGCTCCAGGTTAGGGTGTGTAGGAGAGAGGAGATTATTTCGGTAAAAGTAGGTCTTAGACAGGGATGTGTAATGTCACCATGGTTGTTTAATATATTTATAGATGGGGTTGTAAAAGAAGTAAATGCTAGGGTGTTGGGGAGAGGGGTGGGATTAAATTATGGAAATTAAATGCAAAATGGGAGTTGACACAGTTACTTTTTGCTGATGATACCTGTGCTTATGGGAGATTCTAAAGAAAAGTTGCAAAGGTTAGTGGACGAGTTTGGGAGGGGTGTGTAAAGGAGAAAGTTAAAAGGAAATAGATAAGAGTAAGGTGAGAGGGATCAAAGATTTAAATAAAGAAAAATTGGATATCACATTGGAGAGGGGGTTATGGAAGAAGTAAATGTTTTCAGATATTTGGGAGTTGATGTGTCAGGATGGGTTTATGAAGGATGAGGTTAACCATAGAATTGATGAAGGAAAAAAAAGGTGAGGGTGCATTGAGGATCTGTGGAGACAAAAAACATCCATGGAGGCAAAGAAGAAATTAGAAAGTATAGTGGTACCAACACCTTATATGGGTGTGAAGCATGGGTTGCAAATGCTGCAGCGAGGAGGAGGCTGGGGGCAGTGGAATGTCCTGTCTAAGGGCAATGTGTGGTTTAAATATTATGCAGAAAATTGGAATGTGGAAATTAGGAGAAGGTGTGGAGTTACTAAAAAATATTTGTCAGAGGGCTGAAAGAGGGGTTGTTGAGGTGGTTTGGTCATTTAGAGAGAATGGATCAAAGTAGAATGACTTGGAGAGGATAAATCTGTAGGGAAGGAAGGCGAGGTAGGGGGAGTCCTAAAAGGTTGGAGGGAAGGGGTAAAGGGGTTTTGTGGGCGAGGGGTTGGACTTCCAGCAAGCATTTTGAGCGTTTAGATAGGAGGAATGGAGACAAGGTTTTTGGGACATGACGATCTGTTGGAGTGTGAGCAGGGTAACATTGTGTGAAGGGATTCAGGAAACCAGTTAATTGATTTAGTTGGACTTGAGTCCTGGAAATGGGAAGTAACAATGCCTGCACTTTAAAGGAGGGTCTGAGATAGGACAGCTGGGAGGGACTTTTCTCAGCTGTCGTATCTGAAACTCCCTGCAAAGACAGTGAATGTTGAGTGTGGGAAAGTGTTGAATGATGATGAAAGTTTTTCTTTTGGGGATTTTCTTTTTTTTTTGGTCACCCCGCCTCGGTGGGGGGACGGCCGACTTTTGAAAAAAAAAAAAAACAGCACATTTACCTTTAGTGAAGACTTCTTGATGTATGGAAGACGGGAGGAGGGAGAGGATGAAGGAACGTACTCTATTGTTTGGTAGGGGAATCCCCTTCCATAAAGACTTCAGATAAAAGTACTTATTTTGGGGTTACTTCCTTCTTTGTCTTTTTTCTGCCACAGTTCATTTTTTTAATTACCTTAAAAAAATTTGTACAGTGGAACCCCGAGTTTT
>WNWK01043019.1:0-15704 GCA_009830355.1 Cherax destructor
GAGAGTAGGGTTCATCTGCTCTTGATAATTTGATGGTGTTGTTTTTCGCTATCTTATTATTTCCTAGAATTGCAGATAGGGTCTTCCAGGTCTTTTCATATCACCTTTTATGTTCTGGAGTCTGTTCTCATAATACAATTTTTTTGATCTTCTTATCAGGCTGGTAAGGATTGATGAGTAGCGTTTGGATTGTTCTCTGGTTATTAGACCCCTTCTGTATTGTTTTTTCATATTGGTGCCTTTTGTTAATGGATTTAAGGATGTTGGGTGTTAGCCAGGGATTGTTAAGTCTCTTAGCTGTGATCTGTTTAGTTTTTTAGGGCAATGTTTGTTATAGAGATGGTGGGTTTTGTTAAGGAAATTCTTGATGCATTCATTAGTATCTTTATATGTTTCTAACTCATTATGCCAGTCAATGTTAATCATAGCTGTTATAAAGTTATTTACAGCTGACTTGTTATGTAGTCTGAAGGTAACTTTTGTAATATCTAGGGCAGTTTACCTAGGTTAGTTATGAAAAGGTCGGATAGTGGTCTGTGGTGTTGTCTGTGATTATGCCTGATTTTAGAGGGGATATAGTATTAGTCCAGATGTGGTCTAGTAATGAGGTACTAGTCTCGGAGATTCTTGTAGGTTTTGATATTGTTGGTAGTAACAAGCAGTTGTTTGAATGTGCGTGGATGTTGTGCGAATGATAAGAAAGAGATGATTGTAGATGTTATGAATGAAAAGAAGCTGGATGTCCTGGCTTTAAGTGAGACAAAGCTGAAGGGGGTAGGAGAGTTTCTATGGGGAGAAATAAATGGGATTAGATCAGGGTTTCAAATAGAGTTAGAGCTAAAGGAGGAGTGGCAATAATGTTGAATAATCAGTTATGGCAGGTAAAGAAGGAATATAAATGTATAAATTCAAGGATTATGTGGAGTAAAATAAAGGTTGGATGTGAAAAGTGGGTTATAGTAAGTGTTTATGCACCTGGAGAAGAGAAAGTGTAGAGGAGAGAGAGAATTTTGGGAAATGTTGAGTGAGTGTGTGGGAGTTTTGAACCAAGTGAGAGAGTAATTGTGGTTGGGGATCTTAATGCTAAAGTGGGTAAAAATGTTGTGGATGGAGTAGTAGGTAAATTTGGGGTGCCAGGGGTAAATGTAAATGGGGAGCCAATAATTGAGCTATGTGTAGAAAGAGGTTTGGTAATAAGTAATACATATTTTATGAAAAAGAGGATAAATAAATATACAAGGTATGATATAGCACGTAAGGAAAGTAGTTTGTTGGATTATGTATTGGTGGATAAAAGGTTGATGAGTAGGCTTCAGGATGTACATGTTTATAGAGGGGCAACGGATATATCAGATCATTATTTGGTTGTAGCTACAGTTAGAGTAAAAGGTAGATGGGACAAAAAGAAAATGGCAACAGCAAGTAAGAGAGGTAAAAGTGTATAAACTAAGGGAGGAGGAACTCGGGTGAGATATAAGCAACTATTGGCAGAAAGGTGGGCTAGTGCAAGTAGGAGTAGTGGGGGTTGAAGAGAGTTGGGATAGTTTTAAAAATGCAGTATTAGAATGTGGGGCAGAAGTTTGTGGTTATAGGAGGGTGGGTGCAGGAGGAAAGAGGAGTGAGTGGTGGAATGAAGAAGTAAAGGGTGTGATAAAAGAGAAAAAGGTAGCTTATGAGAGGTTTTTACAAAACAGAAGTGTTAGTAGAAGAGCAGAGTATATGGAGAGTAAAAGAAAGGTGAAGAGAGTGGTGAGAGAGTGCAAAAGAAGAGCGGATGAAAGAACGGAGAGGCTCTGTCAAGAAATTTTGCTGAAAACAAGAAAATTTTTGGAGTGAGATAAACAAGGTAAGAAAGCCTAGGAACGAATGGATTTGTCAGTTAAAAACAGAGTAGGGAGTTAGTAGATGGGGAGCTGGAGGTATTGGGTAGATGGCGGAATATTTTGAGGAACTTTTAAATGTCGATGAAAAGAGGGAGGCGATAATTTCATGTACTGGCCAGGGAGGTACAACATCGTTTAGGAGTGAAGAAGAGCAGGATGTGAGTGTGGGGGAGGTGCATGAGGCATTACGTAGAATGAAAGGGGGTAAAGCAGCTGGAATTGACGGAATCATGACAGAAATGTTAAAAGCAGGGGGGGATATAGTGCTGGAGTGGTTGGTATTTTTGTTTAATAAATGTATGAAAGAGGGGAAGGTACCTAGGGATTGGCAGCGAGCATGTATAGTTCCTTTATATAAAGGGAAGGGGGATAAAAGAGAGTGTAAAAATTATAGGGGAATAAGTTTACTGAGTATACCAGGTAAAGTGTATGGCAGGGTTATTATTGAAAGAATTAGAGGTAAGACAGAGAGTAGGATTGCAGATGAGCAAGGAGGCTTTAGAGTGGGTAGGGGATGTGTAGATCAAGTGTTTACAGTGAAGCATATATGTGAACAGTATTTAGATAAAGGTAGAGAAGTTTTTATTGCATTTATGGATTTAGAAAAGGCATATGATAGAGTGGATAGGGGAGCAATGTGGCAAATGTTGCAAGTGTATGGAATAGGTAGTAAGTTACTGAAGGCTGTAAAGAGTTTTTATGAGGATAGTGAGGCTCAGGTTAGGGTGTGTAGGAGAGAGGGAGATTACTTCCGGTAAAAGTAGGTCTTAGACAGGGTTGTGTAATGTCACCATGGTTGTTTAATATATTTATAGATGGGGTTGTAAAAGAAGTAAATGCTAGGGTGTTGGGGAGAGGGGTGGGATTAAATTATGGAGAATTAAATGCAAATGTGAGTTGACACAGTTACTTTTTGCTGATGATACTGTGCTTATGGGAGATTCTAAAGAAAAGTTGCAAAGGTTAGTGGACGAGTTTGGGAGAGTGTGTAAAGGTAGAAAGTTAAAAGTGAACATAGATAAGAGTAAGGTGATGAGGGTATCAAACGATTTAAATAAAGAAAAATTGGATATCACATTGGAGAGAGGGATTATGGAAGAAGTAAATGTTTTCAGATATTTGGGAGTTGATGTGTCAGCGGATGGGTTTATGAAGGATGAGGTTAACCATAGAATTGATGAAGGAAAAAGGCGAGTGGTGCATTGAGGTATCTGTGGAGACAAAAACTTTATCCATGGAGGCAAAGAAGGGAATGTACGAAAGTATAGTGGTACCAACACTCTTATATGGGTGTGAAGCATGGGTTGCAAATGCTGCAGCGAGGAGGAGGCTGGAGGCAGTGGAGATGTCCTGTCTAAGGGCAATGTGTGTGTATATATTATGCAGAAAATTCGAATGTGGAAATTAGGAGAAGGTGTGGAGTTACTAAAAGTATTTGTCAGAGGGCTGAAGAGGGGTTGTTGAGGTGGTTTGGTCATTTAGAGAGAATGGATCAAAGTAGAATGACTTGGAGAGCGTATAAATCTGTAGGAGAAGGAAGGCGGGGTAGGGGTCGTCCTAGAAAAGGTTGGAGGGAAGGCGTAAAGGAGGTTTTGTGGGCGAGGGGCTTGGACTTCCAGCAAGCATGTGGAGCGTGTTAGATAGGAGTGAATGGAGACGAATGGTTTTTGGGACATGACGATCTGTTGGAGTGTGAGCAGGGTAACATTGTGTGAAGGGATTCAGGGAAACCAGTTAATTGATTTAGTTGGACTTGAGTCCTGGAAATGGGAAGTACAATGCCTGCACTTTAAAGGAGGGGTCTGAGATAGTGACAGCTCGGAGGGACTTTTCTCAGCTGTCGTATCTGAGCTCCTCTGCAAAGACAGTGATTATGTATGAGTGTGGTGAAAGTGTTGAATGATGATGAAAGTTTTTTCTTTTTGGGGATTTTCTTTCTTTTTGGGTCACCCTGCCTCGGTGGGAGACGGCCGACTTGTTGAAAAAAAAAAAAAAAAAACAAGCAGTTACTCATAGTGTTTGTGAATTCTGTTACTTGTGGGTCCTGGTCATGTAGGAGATTTATATTGAAATCTCCTGTGATCAGCAAATGGTCTTTGTTCATGTGTGCATCAGTTATCAGGTTACCTAGTTTTTCACTAAAATGGTGAATGTTTGACTGTGGTAATCTGTAGATGTTTATCACTGTGAGGGGTTTTTGCAGGTCTTTTGATTTAAATTTAGCTATAATATATTCTCCATGCTCATCCTTTATGCAAAATTTTTTGATACATTCAAGTTGATCTGAGTAATATATAGCTATTCCACCCCCTCGCTGATCTGTCCTACAGTTGTGAATGGCTGTGTAACCTGGGATGGCATAGACATTTGTAGTATCAGGCTTTAGCCAGGTCTCAGTGAGTGTGGTGATTGACATATTAGTCTGGAGGGATTAGAGTAGTGTTGTGAGGTCATCATAATGTTTGCTCAAAGATCTAACATTGTAATTGAAGATAGTTATGTTATTGTTGGCTCTGAGTAATGTCTTTGCTTGATCTGCTGTGTAATAGTTGCAGTTGCTGTTGGAATCATGTAAGTCATTTAATAATAGGTTGATATCAGGATCAATTCCGGTAATCATAAGATTTGATGTGATTCTATAACTAGACCTGAGATTAATAGATAATACTAAACTTAATAATATGGTACTAGATTAAATTCTTAGTAACTATTGGATTTTTACAAATTTTTAATAATTGTATACAGAGATATAAGGTATTTGACAGAGTTCTTGGCACGTGAATTTGTACCTTAGTCAATTTATACAAATGCAATTTATTGAACTATGGTAGTTTTACTAAAGCTGGGAATAAAGGAGCTAGGGAAAATAATAGCAAACAATGAAAGTAAAGTAAATTAGTACCTGAGTTAGCACCTTAATTATTATAATATAAATTAATATAAGAACTGTGGCAGTTAGATTCTTTAAAAATGAAAACTAGGGAGTATAATAGTAAACAATGAGAGTTAACACTTTAGGGAATATAATAGTAAACAAAAAGAGTAAAACACTTTAGCACCAGAATTAGCACCTTAATTATCTTTTAAAGCTTCAAGTAAAGGAGTTATTGGATGAAAGGCAGTACTAGGTATTGATTTGTTGGGAACTATTTCAAGAGAATATACAAATGGGGATTAAATTTAATGGACAGATAGTAAATATGATATAAAATTAACTTAGAAGTAAGATTTGATTTATATTATAAAGTTTCAGCAAGTAATAGCACTAAAAAAAGTACATTGTGTATGAGGTAGTTTGTACTAGCTAGTGAAGTTAGTACAAATATTTCACAATGTAGTAGTAACATACACTAATACACCACACGTATATTGTGTTGAGGACAATATTTATTCAGTAATGGTAATGTCAGCTTGTCTAAGGAAGTTGGTGAGATCACGTTCGTTTGATATAGAAAATTGCTGACCTGTTGATACTTTTTGAACTAGTATTTTCCCATCACGAGCGAAGCACTGATGGATTTTGTTCTCCAGTTTAAGTTTTCTCAACCTAAATAGGAGGTTTTGACGTTTCCTGGTTAGGCACTCGTTGATGTATACAGTGGACCCTCGGTTAACGAATACCCCGGAAATCGTGCAATTATGTAAGTATAATTGTGTAAGTTCTTGTGGAAGTATATTTTTGGGGGTCTGAAATAGACTAACCTACGTGAAATGTTTCCTTAAGGGAGTAAATTCATTCGGTAATGGCACTTGAGCAGACTTCAGGAGTGAAGTTTTTACGAAACTCGGGGGTCCACTGTACTCCATTTTTCACTGTAATTGCTGATTTAATTAGGTCCTCTTTTGTATCATATGAATGAAGTCTGATCATTATAGTACTAGGTTTACCTTGTTTTCCTAGCAATCGTGTTTGTTTGATTTCCTTACTTTGCACATTAACTCGTAGGTGGTCTTGTAATATGTTGATAGCAGTTTCCTTGCACTGGGATTGAGTTATGTCTCTGGGAATGTGGTTGCTGTTTATTATAACTGCATCAGACAAGTTATCTTGTTCGGTTTTGTCATCTTGAAAATCAAGATATTCATCAAGTCGAGTGTACATGTTGTTATTCCAGTCCTTGATTGCTTCTTCCACCTTCATATTCAGAGTTGTTATTTGATCGGTGTGACTGGTTATAGCTGTTTGTAGAGTATTTTTCTGTGTCAGTATTTCCCGATGTAATCTTCTCTTCTAGGTTTTGGATCTTGATCTCGAGGTTAGTTAGCTTGGATTCATATTTCACTAGTTTTGCTTTGATGTCTTTGTTTTCAGCTTCAAGGGCAATGATGTATTCCCTAATACAGTAGAACGTCATTTAGCACGATAGTTACGTTCCTGAAAAAGTCGTGTTAGATAATTTCGTGTTAAATAATTAAAAGAACTAATGGGAAAAATAGGGTTACGTTCCTGGGAGTCCCCAAAAAGCCAAACAAATGTTTTTAGACTAACAGATCTTACAAAAATAAAAGTGAATATGTAATTGTAGTTCATTATCGTGATGTATTATGTTTTTTTAATGCTTAAGACTACAAATGTAATAGAAATAATAGTATTTACCTTAAATTGTGGGTGCTGGTGTTTGTGGATGATTGTGAAGAGAGTGGAGAGTTATGCTGTGGCCCTACTGGGCTGAGGTGGATAGTAGAAGTTCTTGAACTGAAGTCGATGGTTGAACTGAGTGTCTAACTAAGTCAGTCAGTCAGTCAGTCAGTCATTAAGTCAGTCAAGTCGGTCATTAAGTCAGTCAAGTCATTCAGTAAGTCAGTCAAGTCATTCAGTAAGTCAGTCAAGTCATTCAGTAAGTCAGTCAAATCATTCAGTAAGTCAGTCAAGTCATTCAGTAAGTCATTCAGTAAGTCAGTCAAGTCATTCAGTAAACAAACAAACAAACAAACAAATTTTATTTCATTGCAGGTTACATGGGTATCGGAAGTTACAATGTAAATTGAGTGCAAGGAGAGCCACTGACATGCCATGGCATTAGGGGCAGCTTATTCTAGTCCCTAAAAACTATGTACTTAATATTAGAGAAATTTATTGAGTTTATTCTAGTTAAAAAATATTTTCAAAATTACAATATGATGAAATTTTACTGTTTAAATTATTATATAATGATATTAGATCTTAGATTGTTACAGGTGTTAAGATTCTTGAATGATAATATGGAATTGAGATTATCTTAAGGAAAATAACATTGAGCATTTTTGACATTAACTTATAATATGAGTAGGGGGTAACATAATAGTAACATATTATTAAAAATTGAGATTATCGTATAGGAAAGTAACAATGAGCATTTTTCAAAGTAGTTTATAGCATGATCATTTAGGTTTGGGTGAGTAGGTGGTTTTTGAGTTGAGTCTTAAATTGATTTTCAGACAAGATTATCTTAATATTTACTGGTAATGAATTCCAGATTCTGGGGCCCTTTATGTGCATAGAGTTTTTACATAGGTTGATATGAACACGGGGTATATCAAAAAGTGATCTGTGTCGTGTGTTGTGGTCATGGGTCCTATTAAAGTTGGTGAGGAGAGTTTTGAGCAGAGGGTTTATATTAGAGTGTAAAGTTTTATATATGTAGTAGGCACAAGAGTAAGTATGAATGTTCTTTACGGTGAGTAGTTTGAGACTTTTGAATATTGGTGGAGTATGCTGTCTAGAGTGGGAATTTGTTATCATTCTGACTGCGGCCTTTTGTTGTGTTATGAGTGGTCTAAGGTGATTTAACGTTGTTGATCCCCATGCACAGATTCCATAGGTGAGATACGGGTAGATAAGTGAATGATATAGTGCAAGGAGAGCTGATTGAGGTACATAATAGCGTCAGTCAGTCAAGTCAGTCAAGTCATTCAGTAAGTCAGTCAAGTCATTCAGTAAGTCAGTCAAGTCATTCAGTAAGTCAGTCAAGTCATTCAGTAAGTCAGTCAAGTCATTCAGTCAGTCAGTCAAGTCATTCAGTCAGTCAGTCAAGTCATTCAGTCAGTCAGTCAAGTCAGTCAGTCAGTCAGTCACACAAACTTATGTTTACATCTTTTTATGTGTACACAATTCACTCTTATTCTTCACAAACACAGCTGGCTGGCTTGTAGCCAGGACTAATTGACGCGTATGAAATACGTACGAATGCTGGGATGGTGGGGTCCGTGGTGGCTGGGTAAGGCGGGTGGTGTCTGCTGAACCACAACAGTAGTAGTAACAAGACTGCTTGTGAGAATGGTTATTTGTTTTTCCTTCCCACAAACTGTAAGTAAGTTTATTCAGGTATACACAGATACAGTTACGAAGAATATCATACATAGCAGCATATGTGTAGAGAACCCAGGATAACCCAAAAAAGTCAGAGTGACAGTATTTCCATTGAGTGACTTGTGTTATCCTAGGTCTCTACACATATGCTGCTATGTATGATAATGTATGTAACTGTACTCGCCTAATTGTGGTTGCAGGGGTCGAGACTCAGATCCTGGCCCCGTGTATCTGAATAAACTTGTGAGAAAAACAAATTCCCTTTTCCTCAAAGCATGAGGATTCTTAGGCAGTAAATAACCATGCGCTCAAAATTTTTCCCCTCCTGCCGAACCGTGTAATATCATCTTTACGTCGTGTAAGATGATGATGTGTCGCAAATCTTAAATCGTGCAATACCGGTAACGTGCAACATAATCTCGTGCTAAATGACGTTCTACTGTAGTATCAGGAGTAGTCATACCTTGGTGACCAGGATGGAATCCTACGAAGCTGGTGGGGTTGGTGGGAGAGTCGGCCATGTTCGGTGTTATTGTTGTTGTCGGGACCTATTGTGTGGGTCTTGGGAGAGATAAGGATATTAACGTTATATTTACAGTCTGTGAGGAGAGATCCCAGCCACGTCCGTTCAGCTTGTATGTCTACGACCAGTGAGTGTGTGCGCCTATGCGTCGCTATGCACATGCGCTGAGCCTCTGACATCAGCGGGTATCGTGACGTCACACGCAAAGGGACCAGCTGTATAAACTAAGATGAATGCTGATACACTACACAAGTGTATATATAATACTGACACGACAGCTCGGCTATGTTATCGTATGACGTCTCGGCATACTAGACAACTCTATAGCTGAACAGACAGGTGGCACTGGGTGAATCTATACAATAGCAAACACATAGTAACTTGGAACTAATCAAGATTAATCTTACTATCACACTTCTTGAGTTAATGGTACTTAAGAGAATTTTAATGGATCTAGGTATAATGCATTATATATATATATATATATATATATATATATATATATATATATATATATATATATATATATATATATACAGTGGTACCTCGACTTACGATATTTTTTCATTCCAGAATGCTGTTCAAGTGTCATTACCAAACAAATTTATCTCCTTAAGAAATGTTGTAAAATAGACTAGTCCTTTTAGACCCCCAAAATTACACTTACAAAAGCATTTAAAAAAATAAACTTACATACAAGGGTGAGTTTGGGGACCATCGTAAGTCGAGGTACCACTGTATATATATTACAATTACAATTTGCAAATTTGATCGATCGATCGATGTGTATTCATGCACTCTACGGCTTCTGAGGAAGAATAAATATTTACAGGGAAGAAGTTTTAACAGAAAAGATAAACTCGGCGCACACGGGTTATACTGTTAAAACTCAGAACTTGGAGAGAACTTGAACACACAAGAATCTTACTAGATACTGGAAATCTGATAACAAAACACAGTCAATAATTCGGTTCTAAACTGGATTTTCAGATTTTCTATCTTTAGCTCACAACTTATGATCACTTTCCTACTGAAGGAATGAATGACTCGATATTGATTAACTTATAATCGCTTTCCTACTGAAGGAATGAACAAACTCAGTGTTGATTAACTTATAATCACTTTCCTACTGAAGGAATGAACAAACTCGGTAGAGTGGATGGATCTCTCCCCGGTTGGAATATTTAGCTCAATAACACAAAGTATGAGCAAAGGAGAACGGCTCTCACTATCTCTCACTGCAGGTAATAATTACTCGACACACCACACTTTACTCTGCAAGGGATTACTGTCAACTGGAAAGATCACTATCTGGAACACTAGGGACAAAAACTGGCACTCTAGTGCCTTACGCCCTTTATACAAACACACGTGAGTTTAACCCAGGGTGTCTTGAATAACCCAGGATACCAAAGGGATGGTATTGTACTCAGAACAGCAATACACTGGAGTACAAAGGCGGTATAAATGCTTGAACTCACGTGGCTTACTTCTCAGACAGGTGTGTGGCTTGCTGGCTTAGTAGAACGTATCATGCAGATTGACTGGCTTGGAATCTTGTAACAAATTAGCACAGCAGGGTAGAAGCTGGCTTAAGCCTAGGCTGACGTAACTGGTGGTGGCTTACTGGCTGGATATGGTACTCTCCCCTCACAAACTGGCTTACTCGTTCAGAATTTGCAAAACCTGGGTCATCCCCTCGTAGGTTTTAACCACTTAACAGATGAGGCACTTAGCTGACCAGGAGATACTGTAGATATTGTAGACTCTGCTTGGATGTAGCTAACTGGTAGCGTGGTTTCTGGAGACTGTTTGCTTGCTTGTCGTCGTCTATCTCTCTATAACAGAGTAATCGAGAAAAATTACATCCCACCGCTGCCACCACTTATTGTGTGGGTCTTGGGAGAGATAAGGATGGTAACGTTATATTTACAGTCTGTGAGGAGAGATCCCAGCCACGTCCGTTCAGCTTGTATGTCTACGACCAGTGAGAGTGTGTGCCTATGCGTTGCTATGCACATGCGCTGAGCCTCTGACGTCAGCGGGTATCGTGACGTCGCACGCAAAGGGACCAGCTGTATAAACTAAGATGAATGCTGATACACTACACAAGTGTATATATAATACTGACACGACAGACCCGGGTGGGGGTGTGGGGGGTTGTTGATGCACCGGCTTTCTGTTGTTTAGACATGTTGTGTTTCAAAGTCCTTAGCGTTGGTTTCTTGGTACTGTTGTTGGTTCCTCTGCGATTTCCGCTCATAGTATCACTAGTGAAGCTATGGAGGAGGCTTTATTTCCTTTAGCTTTGGTTAGGCGTTCGTCTGGCAGCGCGGGCGATGTTTGGGTTTGCAGGGCTGTCTTTCTTAGATCTTCAATTTTGTTAAGGTTTGGGTAGCATTTCTAGTATTCTTGGGTCATTTTGTGATCTACGTGGGTTTGTGCAGTTGTACCTTCAATTATGCCATCACAAGCTTTGATGAGGGCTGAGTTTTTTGGAGAATAAGTTCTGCTAGGATGCTGCCTCTGCCGTTGCCAAGACCCTCACATTCACTTCTCTTACAACCCCATCTATAAATACAGTCATACCTTGGTTAACGATGTAGTCGGATAGTGATAAATTCGGTTAACGATATTTTTGACATAAAAAATGACTCCGGTTAACGATGTTTGCTTCGGTTAACGATATTCATACCGGACGCGTCTGCGTGGTGCCCAGCTGTGCGGGCACTCCAGGGAGCGTCAGTGTTCTATTGTTTACAAGCAAGAGCAACCACCACCCACTCCACCCATGCATTCATACCAGTATATTGTCATTATTCCACTGTTTTTAGTGCTTGCAACTGCTAAATAAGCTACCATGGGTCCAAGGAAAGCTCCTAGTGGTAAGCCTGTGGCAAAGAGGCTCAGAAATACAATAGAACTGAAGAAGGAGATAATAGAAAAATATGAAAGTGGAGTGCTTATCACTGAGCTGGGCAGGCTGTATGGTAAAGCCTATTCTACCATCGCTACCATTGTGGCCAAGGGAAATACACGTAAAATCAAGGAAGCTGTTGTTGCAAAGGTGCATATGTGATCACAAAACAGATCACAAGTGCTGGAAGATGTGGAAAATTTTTTGTTGGTGTGGATCAACGAGAAACAGTTAGCAGCAGATAGTGTTTCAGAGGCAATAATATGTAAAAAAGCAAGGCAGTTGCATGATGATCTCGTTAAGAAAATGCCTGCAACGAGTGCAGAAGTGAGCGAATTTAAAGCCAGCAGAGGCTGGTTTCAAAAATTTAAGAAGCGTACTGGCATACATAGTGTTGTGAGGCATGGTGAGGCAACCAATTCTGACAAAAGTGTGGCTGAAAAATATGTGCCTGAATTCCAGGAGTACATAGAGGCTGAACAATTTCTCCCCCAACAAGTGTTTAATTGTGATGAAACAGGCCTGTTTTAGAAGAAAATGCCCAACAGGACCTTCATTACTCAGGAGGAAAAGGCACAGCCAGGACATAAGCCTATGAAAGACAGGCTAACTCTGATGCTTTGTGCTAATGCCAGTGGTGATTGCAAAGTGAAGCCTTTACTGGTGTATCTTTTTGAAAATCCCTGAGTGTTTGGCAGATGCGGTATCACCAAGTCTAACTTGTGTGTGATGTGGAAGTCTAACAAAAGGCATGGGTCACAAAGGACATTTTCTTAGAGTGGTTCAATGGCATGTTTGGCCCGTGTGAAGAAATATCTCCAGGAAAATAATTTGCCACTTAAGTGCCTCCTGATAATGGACAATGCTCCTTGTCATCCTCCAAACTTGGTAGAGAAAATTGTGAAGGAGTTTAAATTCATCAAAGTGAAGTTCTTGCCCCCTAATACCACTCCTCTCCTCTAGCCCATGGACCAGCAGGTCATTTCAAACTTTAAAAAACTCTACACCAAATCAATGTTTCAAAAGTGCTTTGATGTGACCACAGATATGAATATAACCATAAGAGACTTTTGGAAAAACCATTTCCATATCCTGCATTGTGTAAACCTTATAGGTAAGGCTTGCGAGGGAGTGACTACCAGGACATTGAACTCTGCCTGGAGAAAATTGTGGCCAGACTGTGTCCTAGAGAGGGATTTTGAAGGTTTTGGGGATGAGCCTCAGAACCCTGAGCCTGAGCCTGAGCCTGAGCCTGAGCCTCTTGTGGAAGAAATTGTGGAAGAAATTGTGGAAATGGGCAAGTCTATGGGGTTGGAGGTGAGTGGTGAGGATGTGGAACAGTTGGTGGAGGAGCACAATTAAGAGCTAACCACTGAAGATCTGCAAGAGCTTCAACAGCAACTGCAACAAGAGACCACAGGTCAGGACAATGGTTCAGAGGAGGAGGAGGAGGTGGAACAGTGATGGAAGAAGGTGCCTTCTTCAAGGATTAGGTAGATCTGTGCCAAATGGACTGATGTGCAAGGCTTTATGGATGAATATTACCCTAACCATGCTGTTGCAGGCCGTGCTGGCAACCTGTACAATGACACAGTGGTGTGTCATTTCAGGGATGTGTTAAAGAATCGCCAGACACAGAGCTCCCTGGACAGATTTATTGTTAGAGAGAGGTCCAGTGACTCTCAAGCTGGTCCTAATGGCATTAAAAGAAAAAGGGAAGTAACCCCAGAAAAGAACTTAGTACCTGCAATGTTAATGGAAGGGAATTCCCCTTCCAAACACTAGCATACTACTCCACCTTCTCCCCTCCTCCCGTCCTCCACACATCAACAGCTCTTCAATAAATGTAAGTGACATGTTATTGTACTATATTTACATGTGTATTTATTTAATGTTCATCAAATTGTGTATTATTTAATGTCAAAAAGTTCTAATAAATATTTTATTTTACTACTTTTGGAAGTCTTGGACGGATTAATTTTATTTCCATTATTTCTTATGGGGAAAATTGATTCGGTTAACGATTGATTCGGTTAAAGATATGCCCTCTCTGATGGATTAATATCGTTAACCGAGGTATGACTGTATATTAAACAACCACGGTGACATCACACATCCTTGTCTAAGGCCCACTTTTACTGGGAAATAGTCCTCCTCCCTCCTACACACTCTAACCTGAGCCTCACTATCCTCATAAAAACTCTTCACTGCTTTCAAAACCTACCTCCTATTCCATACACCTGCAACATCTGCCACATTGCCCCCCTATCCACCCTATCTTACACCTTTTCCAAATCCATAAATGCCATAAAAACCTCTTTACCCTTATCCAAATACTGTTCACCTATATGTTTCACTGTAAACACTTGGTCTACACACTCCCTACCTTTCCTAAAATCTCCCTTATTCATCTGCTATCCTGCTTTCTGTCTTACTCTTAATTCTTTCAATAATAACTCTACCATACACTTTATCAGGTACACTCAACAGACTTATTCCCCTATAATTTTTGCACTCTCTTTTGTCCCCTTTGCCTTTATACAAAGGAACAATACACGCTCTCTGCCAATCCCTAGGTATCTTACCCTCTTCCATACATTTATTAAATAATAGCACCAACCACTCCAAAACTATATCCCCACCTGCTTTTAACATTTCTATCTTTATCCCAAACAATCCCAGCTGCCTTACCCCCTTTCATTCTACCCTCTGCCTCACGAACTTCCCCCACACTCACAACTGGCTCTTCCACACTCCTACAAGATGTTATTCCTCCTTGCCCTATACACAAAATCACAGCTTCCCTGTCTTCATCAACATTTAACAACTCCTTAAAATATTCCCTCCATCTTCCCGATACCTCTAACTCTACATTTAACCCCTTGACTGTGGCAACCCTCAATCCTGAGTGCCATTCTGTTGTCGCAAAATATTCGAAAAAAAAAAAATATTTTTTTTATCAAAATGTTAAGATTATTTTTCTGATTGTTTTTATCCTAAAAACAGATTTTTGCCATCAATACTTACCGAGATATGGAGGTGTAAAGTTGGCAGAAAATGATCTGCGTACGGCAACAGCGGCGACTGCCGCTCACTCGGTAAACATTTGTTTACTTCCATTCGTAGATTTCTTGTTTTTTCACTATTTTCTTTTTTTACGTAACTTATGTGGTCTGTTAGACCAAGGTAAGGTGCAATGTTTATATATACACTCGTTGTATGCAACACTATACTAGTATAAACATTAGTATCTTTATATTGTTTACAAAACTTGTTTACACAAACAAACAATAAAAAAAAAATGTTCATTACTATCGTTTTATAATATAAAACATTTTCACTCACTGAACACTTTCCTAGAACCCCCTTGCAGCTTGTGGAACTTTTTGAAAAATGGGTATATGACAGTGGTACTTTACCTCCTCCCCCCAAAAAAGAGTGTTTCGTTTTGCTGGGCTTTTTTTTGGGGCCCAAAAAAAAAACCCCCTTCTGGGCTTTTTTTAAATAGTGGGGGGCAGTAGTTTTGGGGTAGGATCCCGGGCCTCATACGAGGGGCATGTGTTGATAATTTCGTGGGCGCTGGCCAAAATTGGGTTTTGTTCCTTGGTATTTTAATATTATTTGTTAAAAAACTGACAAAAAAAATTTAAATATTTGGGCTTTTTTTTTGGTCTTTAACCCTTAAAAAAGTTATAAGCATTCAGCATGGAAATGTAAAAAAAGAGGGAAAAAAAATTTTATGTACCATTTTTAAAAAATTTTTTTTGGACACAATCCCGCAAATCCCCAAAAAGCATGTCACATTTGTCCACTAAGCGCATATTGAGGTTGTAGCCCATCACAGCTGCAGGCTTTAGAATGGGTTCATTGGGCTCTCTATTATGCTTGCCGGGGTTTTTCCATTTTAGTCCGTGAACGCGTCAACTATGTGACATCACGTTTAAAAATTTCCACCCAAATGCCTTTTTTTTCATTTGGGAGCAAACCCTGCTCTTCCCCCCCGAGGCCGGGGCCCAATAGGAATATGTTTCGATTTGCACGCACCGTGCCCACACGTCTGTCATTTTTTCCCCCCAAAAACACTGAGTAAAG
>WNWK01043020.1:0-15704 GCA_009830355.1 Cherax destructor
TAAAAACCCACATGCTTGCTGGAAGTCCAACCCCCTCGCACACAAAACTTCCTTTACCCTCCCTCCAACCTTTCCTAGGCCGACCCCTACCCCGCCTTCCCTCCACTACAGATTTATAAACTCTCGAAGTCACTCTGTCTCGTTCCATTCTCTCTACATGTCCAAACCACCTCAACAACCCCTCCTCAGCTTCTGGACAATCGTTTTGGAATCCGCACCTCCTCCTAATTTCCAAACTCGAATTCTCTGCATTATATTCACACCACACATTGACCTCAGACTGACATCTCCACTGCCTCCAGCCTTCTCCTCGTTGCAACATTCATCACATATGCTTCACACCCATATAAGAGCGTTGGTATAACTATACTCTCATACATTCCCCTCTTTACTTCCATGGACAAGGTTCTTTGTCTCCAGACCCCGAAGTGCTCCACTCACCCTTTTCCCCTCATCAATTCTATGATTCACCTCATCCTTCATAGACCCATCCGCCGACATGTCCACTCCCAAATATCTGAATACATTCACCTCCTCCATACTCTCCCCCTCCAATCTGATATCCAATTTTTCGTCACCTATTCTTTTGTTATCCTCATCACCTTACTCTTTCCTATATTCACTTTCAATTTTCTTCTTTTAAACACCCTACCAAATTCATCCACCAACCTCTGCAGCTTCTCTTCAGAATCTCCAAAGCCAGTGTCATCAGCAAAGCAACTGTGACAACTCCACTTTGTATTTGCTTTTATCTTTTAGCCCAACACCTCTTGCCAAGACCCTCGCATTACTTCTCTTACAACCCCATCTATAAATATATTGAACAACCACGGTGACATCACACACCTTGTTAAGGCCCACTTTTACTGGGAAATAGTCCCTTCCCTCCTACACCTCTAACCTGAGCCTCACTATCCTCATAAAAACTCTTCCTGCTTTCAGAAACCCTTTCCCTCCTATTCCATACACCTCAACATCTGCCACATTCCCCCCTACCCACCCTTAAAACCCTTTTCCAAATCCATAAATCCCAAAAAAACATCTTTCCCTTACCCAAATATTTCCCCTATATGTTTCCTGTAAACATTGGTCTACCCCCCCCTACCTTTCCTAAGCCCCCTTGTTCATCTGCTATCCTGCTTTCTGTTTTCTCTTAATTCTTTCAATAAAAATCTACCATACACTTTACCAGGTACACTCAACAGACTTATTCCCCTATAATTTTTGCACTCTCTTTTGTCCCCTTTGCCTTTATACAAAGGAACAATACACGCTCTCTGCCAATCCTAGGTACCTTACCCTCTTCCATACATTTATTAAATAATAGCACCAACCACTCCAAAATTATATCCCCACCTGCTTTTAACATTTCTATCTTTATCCCATCAATCCCAGCTGCCTTACCCTCTTTCATTCTACCCCCTGCCTCACGAACTTCCCTACACCCACAACTGGCTCTTCCCCCTCCTACAAGATGTTATTCCTCCTTGCCCTACACAGAAATCACAGCTTCCCTGTCTTCATCAACATTTAACAAATCCTCAAAATATTCTCTCCATCTTCCCGATACCTCTAACTCTCCATTTAATAACTCTCCTCTCCTATTTTTAACTGTCAAATCCATTTGTTCCTAGGCTTCCTCAACTTATTAATCTCATTCCAAAACTTTTTCTTATTTTCCAAAAAAATTTGCTGATAACATCTCACCCACTCTCTCATCTGCTCTCTTTTTACATTGCTTCACCACTCTTTTAACCTCTTTTTTCTCCATATACTCTTCCCTCCTTGCATCACTTCTACTTTGTAAAACCTCTCATATGCTAACTTTTCTCCTTACTACTCTCTTTACATCATCATTCCACCAATCGCTCCTCTTCCCTCCGCACCCACTCGCCTGAAACCCCAAAACTTCTGCTGAACACTCTAACACTACTTTTTTAAATCTACCCCATACTTTTTCGACCCCATTGCCTACCTCTCACTACCCCCACCCCTATCCCCCAATAGTTTTTATATCTTCCCCTAACTGCCTCCTTTTTTTATTTTTATAAACCTTCACCTCTCTTTTACTTTCTGATTCTATTTTCCTTGTATCCCATCTACCTTTTACCCCACAGCTATAACAAAAAAGTGATCTGATATATCTGTAGCCCCTCTATAAACTTTACATCCTGAAGTCTCTAAACAGTCTTTTATCTCCCAATACATAGTCAAAAACTACTGTCATTCCCCCTCATCATCCTTGTATACTTATTTATCCTCTTTTTTTTAAAAATATGTATTACCTATAATAAACCCCTTTCTATACAAAGTTCAATAAAAGGGTCCCATTATCTTTTCACCTGGCACCCCAAACTTACCTACTACCCCCTCTCTGTATGTTTCCCCCACTTTATTTTGGTCCCCTACCACAATTACCCCCTTTTTTGGGTTAAAAGTTCCTATACATTCGTTAACATCCCCCAAATCTCTCTCTCCCTCTACCTCCCCCTTTCTCCAGGTATCCCTTAATGACCCACTTTTCGCACCCGACCCTTATTTTAATCCACATAATCCTTAAATTTTACACATTTATATTCCCTCTTTTCCTTCCATATACATATATATATATATATATATATATATATATATATATATATATATATATATATATATATATATATATATATATTTTTCAACATGGGAAGAAGAAAGTGCAAAGATTTGCAACAAGACTAGTCCCGGAGCAAAGGGGTATGCCCTACGGGGAAAAATTAAAAGATCGACCTGACGACACTGGAGGACAGGAAAATATGGGGATATGATAACGACATAAAATACTAGAGGAATCGACAAGGTGGAAAAGGGGGTAACAGTTGGAAGTTGAAGACCAGATAAACCCCGGGGATGTTAGGAATATTTCTTCAAAATAGTTGTCAGGAAGGGGAATATTTGGGAAGTGATGTAGTGGAGGCAGGACCCAAATGATTTGAAGAGGATGAAAAAGCTCAGGAGCGGAAGAGTGACCCAGTAGGGCCAGTGAAGAGGCGGGCCAGGAACTATGACTCGACCCCGCAACCACAATCAGGGAGTAAAGACGCTGGCGCGGGGGGGGGGAATTTCACAACAATGTGTTTATGTTTTTTGGTCTATCCAAAAGGGTACCCAGGGGGCATAAAAATGTCAGGGTCATGAACAACCCCTGAAGTGATTTAGAAGTTGCACTGTGTCAGATATAGGTGTTAAAACCTCAGTTTTATAAGTGATCTTAAAAGTGATGTTGGTGGCACAAGACGAGACGGTAGGCCTAGTGTGGTATAGGCTGTTTGCCACATGTTCCCCCAAGAATGATAATAAAGTGAAATCAGTGGATGACCAGAAAAGAAGGACAGAAAATAAAATAAATTATATATAGTAAAGAAACTGGTTGAGGTACTATGCCAGGACGTTGGACTGCATGCGGGCCAGCAGTAACACCCCTGGTTGCCCGGGCTCTGACCCAACATGGGGGCCTGGTGACAGCCCGGGGCCCCCGGGGCGTTGACCCCTGGAACTCTCCCCAGGTATACTCCAGGTATAGGACATCACAACGAGTTGCATAATCTACAAGCTGCTTGCAAATATATTGAGCAATGCGGGGTTTTTGGGGGAGTCAGGTGCCAGTTCCAGGTAACCGCTAACTGTTATGTACCATTCGCACCCCGGCTCTTGTGGCGAACGGGTGTGGCCCCAACTCTGCCCCCTGGTGGCAACTGAGCCCCTCCATTTGCGTAACATGGCGGCGGCCGGCGGGCAACGTAAAAACACTGTCTGTATCGACATGGTTACTGGTGTATTAAACCCAAACAGTGGCGGCTTTTGTGATTCCAACGATTTTGGGGGACATCTACAACATGGACTTCAGATTTTTTGGAGTGGCGCTAAATGGAATGAAAAAGGATTTTCCCGTGAAGTTACTGACGGCCAGAGCGTATGAGAAATTGGTGGACCTACCCAGGATAAAGTATATACCGTTAACACGACTCTGCAGGTGCGTTTGAAGGATGTCTCCCGCACTTATACTTTTGTAAAGTGCGGAATGCCCCTTTTGAGGGGGAACCAGTTGGACATAAGCCGTTTTTTTGGCGGTAGGGGGGTCGTCCATCCCTTTGGCAGGAAAGTGGAGAGGGGGGCCCATGATGGGTCCCTGGGGGTTTCATTCTCCTTGAAGATGTCGTTAAGGAGCCCCATTCCTTCTTACGTCATCATGGCTGATTTTGTACCCAGGTGTACGTGCGTACATGGGACAGCGGCGTCGTGTCCGGATCTGGGGGCCTTTAAGAATGGCGGCAGATTTTTGAGAAAAACCCAAACTTTCCCCGGGGGGCCCCGCTTGGGCGGGTCTAAAAAAGAGGCCCACAGCGAAAGGAAAAGGGTGGACGAATGCAGCAGCAAGCCAGGAGTTTTAGTGACATTTTTGGGGGCTTGGAAAAGTCTTGTACATGCTGGCCCGCGCGGGTGGAAGGGGCAGGGAAAAGGATGGTGGCGGGGGAAAGGGGGGGGTGGAGGCTGCAGGGAAAATATGCCTCTGGTGGATGTTTTAGGGGTTTATTAGATGCCCCGCGCTCTCAGATAGTGATGACGTCGCCCCCGGCACGGGAAAAAGTAAGAAGCCTTTGGTGGGGCGGCAGGTAAAGACAGGGGGTGGTGTTGGGGAAGGGAAGGTACCCGGGGGGTCCTAAGGGTGGTAGAAGTGTGGGCAAGGGGGGGGGAAAGGGGTAAAAATGTGACGCACCCTTACGAAATCAAAAGGTAAACCCACTCACTTTTTTTCCCAGTGTTTAACAATAAATGTAAATGGGTTGGGGGCAGGGAGTAAAGAAACGTGGGTTGAGGTATTTTGGGGGCTTTTTTGGAGTGCAAGGGGGTTTTTATTCAGCATAACTATAGGTATGGGCCCAAGGGTTAAAAAGGGTATAATGTGTATGCAAGGTCTTCGGGGCGATTAAAGGGGGGGGTTTTGCTGGGGTTAAAAAAATTTCCAACCCCTTTTACTTTTTGGCGGGGGAAAAGGGGTGTGGAGGGGGAAAAGGGGGTGGTCAGGGTGGAGGGAGAAGGGGGGTGGAGTAAAGGGTTTGTTTTGGGGGGTATATATCCCAGGGGGAAAGCTCTAGGGGGGTGAAAATTGATTTTTTGGAATGATGTTATGATTTTGTTTTGGGGTGGAATGCCAGGTGTAGCAATAGGGGGGTGATTTTAATTGTGTAATTAGGAAACGTGATGGGGGGGCCACGGGGGCGGGTTGTGATTTGGGGGTTTTAAAAGGGTTTATTGGGAAATTGCGGGGTTGAAGGATGTGGTAGGGAGGGTTAGGGTTTGGGAAGCATAATTTCGTTTCCAAAGGGCGCAGCCAGATTAGATAGGATCTATGTGTCGGGGAAGGTAGTTGGGGGGACGGTTCAAACGATCGATGAAAGGTTTTTCAGTCACCGTGGGGTTCTTGTGGATGTAAATTTTGGGATGGGGTGGCAAAAGGTGGTATAGGGGCTTTGGAAGTTGAACGTCAATTATTGGATGGTGCTGACAGAAAGGGGTAGTCTTGGGAAGTGGTGGGCAGGATTATGGGAGCAGGGAAAGAGGGCGAATGTTTTGGGTTTTGGAAATGGTGAATTCGGGAAATTTATTATCAGGGGTTTGGGGTTCGGGAGGAGGTGCTTTGGGAAGTAGGGGTTTTAAAAAAAGTATCTTGGGGGGGTTAAAAAGTTTTTATGAGCGGGGGGGCCCAACGGGGGAAAATGAGATTAGGGGTTTTTGGGGAAAAGGGTTGCGGGTTTTACAGAATGCCCGTTTTGATGCCCCTGTTGGTTGGCGGGTATAGATGATGTATTTGGGGGGACAGACCGTCTAGGTATGTAAGGTAACTGTAGGGTGAGGAGGGGGGCCATGACGGTGGAATGCTTGGAGGTTGAGGATGATCTGGAGAGTTTTGTTAAGGGGGAAAAAGGGTACGGACGACTGAAGCGTGGGGGTTTTGTGGATAAATGGTTCCCAGGGTTTCATATGAGGGTAAGGGGGGAGGGCAAGTGAAAGGGGTATCATAGAAGAGAGCATTTTAGGGACATTGGGGGGGAAGGAAAAATGAGTCTGGAGGGATGGATTTCGGAGGAGGAGGTATGGGTGGGGTGGAGGTAAAGGGGGGGCCAGGTATAGATGGGATTGTGAATGAATTTTATAGAGAGCATTGGGACGTTTTGGGGAGAATGTATGGTGGAGTTGATGAACAGAATGAAGCAAACGGGCAGCATGGGGGGGGAACAGGGCATGGGGGGGGGTGGTGTTTTTGTTAAAGAAAAAGGCGGGAAAACGGTAAATAATTATAGACCCATAGTTTTGATGAATGCTGATTATAAGATTTTGCGAAGGTCTTCGGGGGAAAAGGTTAAAACGTGTGATACAGGGGGGATTGCGGAGGGGGCAGTGTGGTATACCGGGTAGAAGTAGATTGGGGGGATGAACGTATCAAGGCAAAATCGATTACGGGGCTGAGGGTGGGGTAGGGGTGGATTGGAAACGGGCTTATGACAATTAGAGAGGGAGGTGTTGTATGTGATTTGAAAAAAAGGGGTTTGGTGGGGGGTGGTTAATTTGGGGAGAGACTGTGTATGGAGGTGCGTGCGTGCGTGTGCAGTTGAATGGACGGATGGGACGGGGGGTGTGCATGGGAGGGGGCTGAGGCAGGGATGTTTTGTCTCCCGATCCTTTTGCCCGTATGCAGGACCCCTTTTTATCGCTTGATGGGGAAAGGGGTTGGGAGTGGGGCGCAGGTAGGGAGTGGTATGACTGGAATGGGGGGGTATGGGTGATACCCGGTTTTTAGTGGGTAAAAGAGGGGAAAGGGGTTTGGGGAATATTGGGCGAAACTTGGGGTTTTTTCAAAATTCGGGTATGAGTATAAATGGGGCTAAATCCCGGGTTTTTTGGAGGTGGGGGGGTGGATAGGCGGGGGATTGGGGAGGGTTATGGGTGGGGCATAGTGGATAATATAAAAATTTGTGGTATAGTGTATATGTGTTATAGTATGTTAGCTAGGAAGGTGAACTCCGGGGGGTTAGTGCAAATGGCCTTGGGTAGGTTGGCAGGATGGAGGGGGGGGGGACCTCACCTTGCAACAAAGGGGGATAGCGGGAATTTATGATATACAGTCCCCTTTTTGGCACCCGGGGATTTACCCTCTGTTGCAGGAAAAGGGTTGCGTGGGTTTTGAGGTTAAAGTATTCAGTATCCTAAACATTGGCTTAGGAAGGAGGTGGTAAGGAATCCCGGGGGGAGATGGGAGGTTTGGGGGTTATATGGGTTGGGTAGGTTGTTGTGTCTGTATGTGGCCCTTGTATGGTTTTCACGTGGGGGGCCCTGGATGGTAATTTGGGGTTGGTGGAACGTGAGGTGAACAAATGGTGGGGGTAAATCTTTGGGGGAGTGTTGGGATTTATTAAAGGGAAATTTTGGGGGTCATGAGGAGGCTGCATAGTTTGAAGGCGTGCCAATGGAAAGGGGGGGGAGAAAAGGGTTTGGGTTTTGAGAATGTGGCTGAATATCCGGGTTTTAGTTGGGGTCGATTGGAAGGGGTTCAAAGGGATGCGTATCAAAGGGTAGGGATAGGGAATTAATGTACAGGTTTTTACATGGTGCGGTGGCATCGAGGGGGATTGTTATTCAAGCCGGAAACGGCTTTACATGTCATATATTTCTGTGGCCCCTTTGGGGCCCTTGGGAATGGATGGGTCGGGGATTAGGGAACATGGGGGGGGGGGTATCTCTGTATTGAGGGCCCTGTGTTTGGATATAGGTGGGGTTGGGGGCCCCGGGTGCGGAGGAGTTTATGGTATTTAATGGTTGATTTTGTGTGTGTGTCTTGGAGAATGGGGAAAGTGGGGTGGGGGAAAGAATACGGCTCTGGGGGTGGTATGCATAGGACTAAATTTTGGGGAAACGGGGGGGTATGGGAGTACTTGGGGATGGGTTTTTCCCGATGAGTATAGGGATATGGTATTTGTGATTTGTTGCGTCCCAATAGGTAAGGGGCTGGACATTTTGGGCGATAACGGTGTAGGGTTTTTTGAGGAGTTCGGGGAGGGGGGCGGGGAGTTTCATGTGTGTGTTATGAGTGTTGGGCGATCAGGTTTACCCCAGGTGGGTAAGTAAGTAAGTAAGAAAGTAAGTTTATTCAGGTATACACAAATACTTTTAAATACATTATCATACATAGCAGCATATGTGTAGGAACCTAGGAAAACCCCAAAAAGTCAGACAGAGTGACTTTTTTCCATTGGGGCCCCTTTTACACTAAATATTTTACATTGTAGGATATTATGTTATTATATTATAAAGGATTTTGTATACTAGGAATAAGGAAAAAGAGTTATTTACATATACATGTGTGTTAGTTTAAAAATAAAAAAATCCTTCTCCTCCCTTTCTGTCGCTACATTCATTAGGTACCTTTTGGTTCTCTTCTTGAACTGGCTCATCCCATGACGGGTTTTTGACATGTGCAGGCAGCCCTGTTCCATTCCTTTATTGTTTCAAAAAAAAAGGTTTTTAAAATCCATTGACTGTGGGAACTACAAAGTTGTATTTTGGGTTTTCCCAGCCTTAAAAATTGGCAGCAAGATATTCTGGACACTGTTTGTGGCAATTTTATAAACTTGATTTAATTTAATTTTTTACTCTGTCTTCAATATTCAGCATACCCAATTGTTGTAATTCACCCTGGCCTACATGTTCTCTTGGGCCCGGGTCAGGATGAATCTTACCATTTTTTCTGGGTGTTTTGCAGCTTATCTTTCATTTTTTTGTCAAGGCAGAGTCCCAAAGAAGAGCAAGCCCCGCCTTGACATTGTAAAAGGGGGGTTTGACATAGGGTCCTGCAGCCTCAGTAGGTAGACACTGTGCTTGTCTGTAGAGGAATTTGGTCTGGCATTCCTTTCTTTACACTGTTCCCTATCAATTCTCCTGACATGCATGGGTAAAAGGGATTCCAGATATTTTACTGAAAACTGGTGATGGATTCCCCATTCCCCGGATATTAAAATTATTTCCCCTTTTTCTCAGTTTATATTTCGTCCAAAAGAGTATGGATTCTGTTTTCCCAAAGATGTAACGATAGTTTGTTGTCTACTAACCATTTGCTGCAGGACTCCAGTTCCAGTGTTAATACATTAGCTATATCTTGTGGGTCTTTACCTGACACTAACAGAGCACTGTCACCCCAATACAGTAGGAGTTTGCACTTGACATGATGGGCATATCATTTACATAACGGGGGAATAAAAAAAAGGACCCGGGAATACTACCTTGGGGAACCCCAAATGCTATCGGCAGTGGTTCTGATTCCGTTTTGTTGATTTTGACAATTTGTTTCCTGTTGCTAAGATAGGATTTAAAACCCAGTCTGTGGAACCTATGCCGATAGCGGGAATTTTCCCAACATAATATATTGGGTTGACAGTATCGAAGGCCTTTTGCAAGTCTAAAGTTACCATTCCTATGGGGTTCCCTATAGACATTTCAGTTCTCATTAATCCATCAGAAATTAGGGGGGGTGTCGGTTGAGAAAGTCCCCTAAAGCCTGATTGGTAACTATGAAGAATGTTATTGTCACTAAGATATTTAACTACTTGACAGTACACCGCTCTCTCTAGAATTTTGGATATTCCCACTGAGTATACTAACGGGCCTAAAATTGCTGACATCAGACCTACTTTTTTTCTTGAAGATAGGGTAACTCTGGCCTCCTTGAACCCCTTGGCACTGTATTAGTGGTGATGGACAAATTTATTATGTGAGCAATGGGGATTGCCAGTTAAAGATGCACCATCTTTTGGAAAATTTTTTGACGGGATGTTATCTGGGCCGGTGCTCTTAATTGGGTTTAACCTGCTTAGTTTTTTTTGCAGGGTCATGAGATACCTTACTAGTTGAAAACCTTTTTGGGAGTTACTCCTTTATTGGTATAGTATGTTTTAAATTTATCAGAGTCTGTTTTAAAAGGTATTTGATGCAGCTGGTAGCTTACTTACAAAGTGTTGATGCGACAGTTGTGTAGTATGAATTAAAACAATTTGCCACTTTAGTTGTTTCTTGGCATACCTCGTTATCGACATTTAGAACTATGTTAAATTATCTACGGGTTTATGGCTATACCCCAACTGTTTGAGTTGTTGCCAGAGCTTTCGGGGGTTATTCTTGTACTCTTCGATCTTTGGCTAGTGTCTTGCCTTTGCGCCTTTTATGAGCCTCTGCACTCTGTTCCTCACCCTTGGAATTCATTTAGTGCTGCAATATCCTGTCTGTTTGCCTTAAATCTTTTTATCAACTGGTCTCAAAATTTCATATTTCTAATATCTCAGTAGTCACCCAGGGTTCAGTTCTTCGTTTAATCCTAACCTCTTTAACGGGTTTGAATATTATAAAAGGGGGAAAAAGTGAACATTTTTTAAATTTTTTCCCAGGCATCATTTACGTCCGTGCAACTTGTTATGGCTGACCAGTCACAATTGAAACATTTTACCAGTTTTTCTTTACTGAAATTTCTAGTTGGCCTAATTTTTATTGTCTTGTGTAGGCCTATCCTTTCCCCTAGAAATTTTTCCTGGTACAGTAAATGATGAAATGATCACAAAGACCTGTTAATGACCCTGACTGACTTTTTTCTCAGGGCGGTTACAAAGTATGGGTCAATTAGGGGGGTGAGAATTTGTGATCCGGGTTGGTGTATTAATTAGTTGCGTGTAACTATTTAAACCCAGAATTTTTTTATATTTTTTTATATAGCTCTTATTTTGCTGTTGAAAACAGATGTTAAAATCTCCTAGTATTACTGTCTCGTCATTGTTATCAAGTCCCGGCCAAAACTCTCGAAAAAATCCTCTATGAACTGGTCATGGGTGGGGGGGCGATAACTAGTTCCCCACTAAGATGGGTTTTTGGGCTTGGAAACAACACTTCAAACCATGAATCTCCAAATTTTTGTCATTTAAATCAGGTCTTGGATTATAGGCTAAGTCGTTCTTTTTGTAGGCACATACCCCCCCACCTTTTCTATTTTAAGCGCTTTATATTGTAACCTTCTATTTTGACCTCGTCGTCAGTCACCGTATCATCCCAAACCCGGATTCCGAGATGGATATAACTGCCCTCTAGTTCTGTTAGCTAGAATCCTAATCTCTCCCAAATTTTTGGGAAAAAGTGATCTTGCGTTGACATGAATAAAGTGAAGGCCTGTTTTCCCAAGACAATCATAATCATTAATAAATGGCAAGGGGTCATTAGCATTAAAAATAGGAAAATGAATGTCATCATGGCTAAAGGGTAACTGTGCCAAAGTGCATTTTTTTACAAACAAAATGAAATCTGGCACCATTACCATAATTGAACACATCCCTTTAAACCCCCCCCATACATCTCTTACATATGGTATGTTTCTGTTCTTCTTTCTTTCCTTAGTACAGTGTATACAAATGTCTGGTGGTGTCTGAGATAATAATGTTTCTATTGACTGTTCTTTCCTATAAACGTTAAAAGGGTTTTCATTACTAAAAAAGACCTCATTATCATCATGACTTATCTGTCTGTTTTTCACCTGTAATAGATTGAGGTCCTGGATTATTTTGAATATCGCCCTTAATAGCGCCACTATAAAAGCTGTGCGCCATTGTTTTTTTTTGGAGGTGTGGGGGTTTCCAAACCTTTCGGCGATAATTAAATTACGTTTCTGGTATGATGGCCACTGTTGGGCTTTCACTTTCCAGGGAGCTATCACCTCATTCACCTTTTTCCCGACCCCATGACTGATTTCCTTCTTCAGAGAAATGCATAATAATGATAAATTCATTATGGCAGCCCCGGGCCCCCCTGATCCAGCCATAGTTACTCCCCCCTCTTTATCACTTCACAACAAAAATTTGTTTTCTTTTCTTTACTTTTTATTAAAAAAAAAACCACTGATCCTATCAGACACCCAATGCCTAGTAGCTTCTCCAAAAAATCACCACTGGTTACTATTTAAAATTTTTTGTTATCACATCCCGGATTACCCCCCACTTGTCCCCCTTTCTTCGTAAACTCCCATCCTCCTCACTTCATAGTCCGGCTTCCCCTATCACACTTCTAACTCATTTCCATCCTGGCAGTGTAAAAAAAAGTTTTTCAAAGGCGATGTCCGTACACAGCCCCATCAATCCCATTTAGCGGGGCTCGTCGTTGTTGCTATTCCTCGTAAGTTGATGTGTCAGATTTTAAAAACAGTGGGGAAAAAAAAAACTGCCCCGACAGATTCCGGAGTTTTTTTGTTAGATTTGGCGTTTTCTCCTATGTTTCCCCTAATGTAAATGGTCATTAATATAAGGGCCCTTATTAAAAATATCCTTGGTTGGTTAACTATTCCCTTTTTTCCCCCATTTAGCACTGAGGGGGAAAAAGCCCGGTATAACCCGAGTTCCTGGAGTTTTTTTTGTAGATTTATCGGTTTCTGCTGTGTTTCCCTCCCCTTAACACTGCTGCAGTTGATTTGATGGTCAGGTACTGTCAAATAATTAGAATGTCCTTCGTAGTTGTACATCTGGCAGTAGCTGGTATTTAATTTAGTCAGCCATGTTTAAATGATCACTTCGTTCCCTCACCTGGCACTGACTAACCCTCACCTGGCACTGAGGATAAAAAATCGACACTACACTACATTACAGACCTGTCAGTTTCCTTGTATTTTGTTGATTAGGTTTTTCCCCTTTTGTTGACTTCACATTAACACTGTTTCAGTTGATATGGGAGTCAGTCCTTATTTGTGGAAAACCCTTGTTTGTCCAAAGGGTTGTACGTCCCGGTAGCGGGTCTGGTATTTGAATGCCGATCTCCTCTTTTTGGGCATATTTGGTCCATTTCGCTGTAGTCACCGTCAGTTTTCTTGTCATTTTTAAGTTCCTTGTATTTTGTTAAAAAGTTCCTACAAATAGACCATTGCTGGAGTCTCAACGGGCCCCGGGGAAAGCAAAATATAGGGGAAAAGCCTTGTTGTTGCTGCCTGGTGCCTGGTGCCCAGTGTATGGTTTATGAGTGGGTATCTTTTGGGGGGGGGGGTGAACTGGGATGACTTTGAGTTCATAATGATGTGACGGGTGACAATGGGGTTTTGATCATTTTGTGTGTTGAGGATGTTGGTGGTCAGACTTATGACGGAGGGGGCAGGGGGGTTTTGGGGGTTTTCATTTTTATTTTTTTTTAGTTTTTATTTTTTTTAAAAGCAAAAGGTTTTGAGTGGGTTTACCTGAGTCCTTGACTGTGTGGGCGTTGAGATGGCATGGGGTTGGTGTGCATGTATTGTGGGTGTGTGGTGCTTTCAAAAGGTTGTCTTTGATTTTGGATTTTTAATTCCCATGTAATGTGAGGTATCATTGATATCTGAAGGCTTATCATATGGGATGAAACCATTCCTATATGTATTGATTAGGGTAATGGTATTGAAATTGAGGGGGCGTACCGGGGAGTTGGGAGAAGCTAGGATCTTTTAAGAGGATTATGGTATAGGCTTACTTATTCATATCAATTGGGGTTTTTTTGTCCTTTATTGATGTTTGAATGTTTGATTTTAATCATTATTGAAAAGTTAACCTTTCTAGAAATTTGTACTTCTAATTGGGGGAAAAGGGAAATGGGGTTTTTGGGGGGGTACCTTGTTTGTAATCAGGTGAAATACAGAATGACATCTGTCCAAAAAAAAGTAGAAGGGCCTGGTTTAACAAGTCTTTGATATATTTTTCTTTTGTTTTTTTATAATTAGTAATGCTCCCGGGGGTGGGGGGGGATGGTATGCCTGTCATTTTTTTTCTTGCCATGTTTGTATATGTTATTTTTAGTATGGTATGTTGTTTAAGGCTAAGACATATAAGGGAGTTCCTTTATGATCATATTATTAGTATTCTATTTTTTAATGTTATTTAATTATTTTAATTTATTTTTATTGGGGTAGAAAAAAAATATATGTCAGTGGGATTGGGAAAGGTTCTGTTTAAAGGACTTTTGTATTTATATCTATTCAGAGTTATTTTTTTGTTTTTGTTTTTGAGGTGATTGGTATTAATGTTTATGATAACCATGAATATCCGGGATTATTTGGTTTAAAAGTATTAAATTTTGAGGTTCGACAGTTTTTTTCATGGAAGGATTCTTTCCCCGGGTATTTGATGTTTTTTGCATATAGATTTAGGTTTTTTTGATTTTGTTATGCCCCACTTGAAAATTTGTATTTGTATTGTACATTTTTTTTGATTTTAAATAAAAAAAAAAAAAAAAGTTATGGAAACGGTCCACTCTCAGTATGACAAAATAGACTAATAAGTAATCAATAATGAAAGTAATTAGTAATTTAAAACAGAAGTCAGGGTAGGCACACAGTGTCTATTAGACTAGAGTCTCTAGGAAGAAGGATAAGCTTGAAGGACAAACTAGTAGGTGGTTATTTTTTATATTTTACGTATTAATCAAAACGTGAGAATACAAAATTGACGTTACTACAGCAAGTACCTCAAAAGCAAAACAATAAATTATCGTAACTTAAGACTAATAAAAAGACAAAAAACTAAGGATGTCCTCAAACTAAACAAAAAAAAAACAACGTAAATATGTAAGTGTCGTGATGGGAAACTTACCCTACACATATATGAAAAATTGGACTATATGTACAGAGACATTGAAAACATTTCCAATTATAACTCAAAAATACAATACTTGTGGCATAGTTACATCAACACTACAATATAACATTGTTCATTTTTTTACATATAATTATACCATGGTGTCAAAACATTTAATACAACATTAGAATTTCTAAAAAGCAAACGCTACTAATATCACAATGAAGACAAACATTCTAAGTAGAAAAGAAAACAAACCTAAAATGTAGTGCCGTGTGCTGTAACCACATCTATACAATCTACAATTTAAAATGTTACATAGCACCTGTAACCTGTCGTTCAATGGACTGGGCACGCACATTCACGCTGGGACAATAACACAAAACACTCCTGGGGGAAAAAAAACCCAACCTCACCAAAACCCTTTTTCCCCCAATCCATATAACCATTAAGCCAGTAATTACGTGCTACATAGGTGGTTATTGGGTCAGTGTCAGGTCATGGGGCACAGCCATGTAAACGTGAACCCCCACCACACCTTTTACACTCCACGCCAACTCACCCAAAAACACACCCACACACTCTACCCCCTTTTTACACATAAACCCACACTCACATGAAAAACACACATATTCCCCACACACAGACAAAACACATTCTCCTCCCCCCTTCTTCCCTTCTCGCCCCCCCCTCTCCTCCCTAACTCACCCTAAAAACACACACACACTCCACAAAAATACATACACACTCACAAATCGTGCCCCCACACACACACACACACGAAAACACACACACACACACACTTACAAATACACAAACACACACAACACACACCGATCGGGGTATGAAATGGAAGGAATGGGAAATGGGCGAAAGGGACTACATAGTAGATACAACCCGTCTGGGGACTAAAGGAATCATTGCAATGATGTACAACCCTCCCGAACTGCAGGAGGCCAAGAGAAGAATATGAAGAAAAAAACATAGCAATGGTGGGTACACTGTGAGGTCCCGAAGAGATCACATGGGGAGAGCAAAATTACGTTGGGTGATTTAATC
>WNWK01043021.1:0-15703 GCA_009830355.1 Cherax destructor
AGGGATGCAAAGCCCGTGTTGACACTTTACAAATCGCTTGTTCTATCTAGGCTGGAATATTGCTGCACACTAACTGCACCTTTCAAGGCGGGTGAAATTGCTGACCTTGAAAATGTGCAGAGAACCTTCACGGCACGCATAACTGCGATAAACCACATCAATTACTGGGAACGCTTGAAGTTTCTAAACCTGTACTACCTAGAACGTAGGCGGGAGAGATACATTGTTATATACACGTGGAAAATTCTCGAGGGATTAGTACCAAACTTGCACACGAAAATCACTCACTACGAAAGCAAAAGACTCGGCAGGCGATGTAACATCCCCCCAATGAAAAGCAGGGGTGCCACTAGCACGTTGAGGGACAACACAATAAGTGTGAGGGGCCCAAGATTGTTCAACTGCCTCCCAGCATACATCAGGGGGATTACCAACAAACCCCTGGCTGTCTTCAAGCAGGCACTGGACAGGCACCTCAAGTCGGTACCTGACCAGCCGGGCTGTGGTTCTTACGTTGGACTGCGTGCGGCCAGCAGTAACAGCCTGTTTGATCAGGCTCTGGTCCAACATGAGGCCTGGTCACAGACCGGGCCGCGGGGGCGTTGCCCCATGGAATTCTCTCCAGGTAAACTCCAGGTAAACACAAGAAATCAAAATGATAAACAAGAAATATTAAAAAAAAAATCATAATTAAATATGCATCGTGTGTAAAAAGTTTGTTATGAATAACTAAGTTTATTAATTTAGAGAAATAATGGTTGTATCACGCTGACGGCCACGTCAGCTGGGATGAGCAGTGACAAGTAGCGTCAAGAAATGTCAGCAGCTGACATGTAATCGAGTGCTTCATTTGTCACGAGCGACCTATCTAATAGTGTTGTCATTGTGAGCCTATCGTAACTGGTGTTTCAGTCAGGGCCAAAATTAAATTTGATTTCAACCGGTAGTAGAATAAATTTGTTTCATTTAATAAGGGTTTTATAAAATCAGGCCCTAAAAAGAAATTCAGTGTTTTCATTTGACGGCTGAGTGAGTGTTTTCACTTGTGCACGGCCTATCGTAGAATGAGTGTTTTCACTTGTGCACGGCCTATGTAGAATGAGTGTTTTCACTTGTGCACGGCCTATCGTAGAATGAGTGTTTTCACTTGTGCACGGCCTATCGTAGAATGAGTGTTTTCACTTGTGCACGGCCTATCGTAGAATGAGTGTTTTCACTTGTGCACGGCCTATCGTAGAATGAGTGTTTTCACTTGTGCACGGCCTATCGTAGAATGAGTGTTTTCACTTGTGCACGGCCTATCGTAGAATGAGTGTTTTCACTTGTGCACGGCCTATCGTAGAATGAGTGTTTTCACTTGTGCACGGCCTATCGTAGAATGAGTGTTTTCACTTGTGCACGGCCTATCGTAGAATGAGTGTTTTCACTTGTGCACGGCCTATCGTAGAATGAGTGTTTTCACTTGTGCACGGCCTATCGTAGAATGAGTGTTTTCACTTGTGCACGGCCTATCGTAGAATGAGTGTTTTCACTTGTGCACGGCCTATCGTAGAATGAGTGTTTTCACTTGTGCACGGCCTATCGTAGAATGAGTGTTTTCACTTGTGCACGGCCTATCGTAGAATGAGTGTTTTCACTTGTGCACGGCCTATCTGTAGAATGAGTGTTTTCACTTGTGCACGGCCTATCGTAGAATGAGTGTTTCACTTGTGCACGGCCTATCGTAGAATGAGTGTTTTCACTTGTGCACGGCCTATCGTAGAATGAGTGTTTTCACTTGTGCACGGCCTATCGTAGAATGAGTGTTTTCACTTGTGCATGGCCTATCGTAGAATGAGTGTTTTCACTTGTGCACGGCCTATATAGAATGAGTGTTTTCACTTGTGCACGGCCTATCGTAGAATGAGTGTTTTCACTTGTGCACGGCCTATCGTAGAATGAGTGTTTCACTTGTGCACGGCCTATCGTAGAATGAGTGTTTCACTTGTGCACGGCCTATCGTAGAATGAGTGTTTTCACTTGTGCACGGCCTATCTAGAATGAGTGTTTCACTTGTGCACGGCCTATCGTAGAATGAGTGCTTTCACTTGTGCACGGCCTATCGTAGAATGAGTGTTTTCACTTGTGCACGGCCTATCGTAGAATGAGTGTTTTCACTTGTGCACGGCCTATCGTAGAATGAGTGTTTTCACTTGTGCAGGCCTATCGTAGAATGAGTGCTTTCACTGTGCACGGCCTATCGTAGAATGAGTGTTTCACTTAGGCACGCCTATCGTAGAATGAGTGTTTTCACTTGTCACGGCCTATCGTAATGAGGTTTCACTTGCACGGCCTATCGTAGAATGAGTGTTTTCACTTGTGCACGGCCTATCGTAGAATGAGTGTTTTCACTTGTGCACGGCCTATCGTAGAATGAGTGTTTTCACTTGTGCACGGGCTATCGTAGAATGAGTGTTTTCACTTGTGCACGGCCTATCGTAGAATGAGTGTTTTCACTTGTGCACGGCCTATCGTAGAATGAGTGTTTTCACTTGTGCACGGCCTATCGTAGAATGAGTGCTTTCACTTGTGCACGGCCTATCGTAGAATGAGTGTTTTCACTTGTGCACGGCCTATTGTAGAATGAGTGTTTTCACTTGTGCACGGCCTATTGTAGAATGAGTGTTTTCACTTGTGCACGGCCTATCGTAGAATGAGTGTTTTCACTTGTGCACGGCCTATCATAGAATGAGTGTTTTCACTTGTGCACGGCCTATCAGAATGAGTGTTTTCACTTGTGCACGGCCTATCGTAGAATGAGTGCTTTCACTTGTGCACGGCCTATTGTAGAATGAGTGCTTTCACTTGTGCACGGCCTATCGTAGAATGAGTGCTTTCACTTGTGCACGGCCTATCATAGAATGAGTGCTTTCACTTGTGCACGGCCTATCGTAGAATGAGTGCTTTCACTTGTGCATGGCCTATCGTAGAATGAGTGCTTTCACTTGTGCACGGCCTATCGTAGAATGAGTGCTTTCACTTGTGCATGGCCTATCGTAGAATGAGTTCTTTCGTCATGTATATGGTTTTCCTGAGTGCAAGTTTAATGTATAATTATTTCTATTAGGTACGCTTATCTCTGGTATATTATCAAAGTTATTTCCTTTATCTGGTAACTAATAGCATATATTAAATTTTTAATAACGTTAAGGTATTAATCATAAAGTTTACCTAATATTTAAGTGAAAAATAAATTTTAGTGAAGTTAGATATGACTTAACCCTTTTAGCCCTGAATTATGAAATACATGTCTGTTTGTCCTCATTTGTTGAGATGTCATTCTTAGGAAGCTAAGGAATACATATATTCATGAAAAAAATCAAATTTTGAAAAATTTAAAAAAATATAATGGTGGGAACTCCGGGTCCCGCCAGGCTTTTTGAGGGTAAAAAGTGGAGTTACAAGTGTATAAAATTTCACTTGGAAAACAGAATTTTATTCAATTATACACTATTGACATTGATATTGACAAAGTTCCACTATGTAACTCACTATAGAATAAAAGAATCGGGACTTGAACAGGAGGAGATTCCCTGGGTATGAGCACATCACAGAAAGTTTCAACTGTTTGCTGTTGTGTGAGGCAGAGAGCAGCAAAATTTGCCTGAGTCAAAATCAAGTAGGTTTTTAGAAGGGGAGTGAAGTTCCCTCCAGGTTTCTATGGCCTCCAAGTGTTACCAGTACATTGCTATGGTTATAGAAAAAAGCTGGGAACCTGAAATCCCATCTGCAATGTTGATAGTATATTGTATTATTATGAGTGTTAATGTGGCAGGTGCTCCTGGGTCACCTGGCGAGACTGGTGCACGTGGCTACACAGGATACCCAGGTGCTGGTGGACCCCCAGGGCCCCAAGGGGAGCGAGGGCCCCGCGGCTACAAGGGAGACAGAGGCGCCATGGGTGAGGGCAGAGACGGTAAAATAGGACCGGCAGGAGAACCAGGTTTGTATAGCAGCTTCGGTTTTGTCAACTGTTAGAACTAAGTTAATAAATGTTTTATAGTTTATTGATATGACCCTCGGTAAATGATACAGATCAATTGGTTTAAAAAGGCCCGTGAGCAAACACTAAGTCATATTTATTAGAAAATGTTTCAGTTCTGGGACCTTGATTAGGTTAATGGGGTTAAAAACCAATAAGGCTTTTTCGTGGGTTCTAAACCCACCCGTGGTATGGTTTTTTTCGCCTCCTGTTAGTTAAGAAAAGATGACTTTACTGCCGGAAATGCACATGCATGCTAATGGGTTTCTTTGTGCTTAACAATATTTGGTCATATGTAAACTACATTTTGTATACTACACAAAGAAATATTTTATTAGCCGAGTGTGAGAATTAGTATGAGAGATGACGTGTGAATCATGTGGACCTTTGCTATTTTATTACACTTATTACTTTACTATTTTTCAAGTTTTAATTAATACTTTGTCACCATTGTAATACTTGTGTATCCTCAAGGATGAAGAAGAAGGTAACTAACCTAAATCACTGTGTTCCCAGGACCACCTGGACCACCGGGTGTGGGTCTCCCTGGCAGAGTAGGTGAGCGTGGGTCCCCAGGTCTACCAGGTCCCCAGGGTGGACGTGGTGCTCCTGGCCCCCAGGGTCCCCCGGGACACTGTGAATACTGTAACCCAGCCCAGGCTTATCAATCAGCTGCAACACAAGGCAACACTAAGGGGCCGTGAGCGTTCCCCTCAACACTGAACACAACACTCACCACCCACGGATCTTGAAGCCATGTTCACAAGAACTCTTAATGCTTTATTCTTAACCCAATATCTTTACACTCCTTTGTGTATTTGTTAAATTGGCAGCTTTATTATTGCTACAAAATATAAGCTGAAGTCATTTGGAAATATAATGGTCTTTTGATACGTCTCCCAAACTTACATTTAGTTAAGATTAATAATATTACGTTCATTTTTTTTCAATTTCACTTGCTAAAGTACGTTTATGGTTAATTTAAATTAAAATACATTTTTGAAAAATCTTAAAAGCGAATAAAATTAGAGTGTACAATATGCTTGTTAATATATGATAACAGAACTCAGTAGACCAAGACAACATATCAAGAGGAGATGAGATAACAAACTGGATGTAATGATGTTCACAATACATACAGAATAAAAGTCACAGTACTGTGGCGACAACACTTCTCAACTAACACACACTTTGTAAGGGAAACATGAGAGGACGTTTCAGTCCGTTCTGTGACTTTATAATGGTTGGGTATGGACCGAAACGTCCTCTAGTGTTACCTCTGCAGGGTGTGGGTTAGATGTGATATGGTCACAATTAATCACTGCCAAGCACTCATGGTAGTCTTTGCTTATTCTTATTACTACAGATAATTACTTTGTGATTGAACTCAAAGATAATTTATACAAAAAATACTATGTTAAATATTCTATGGGACAAGCGCTGTAATTTAAAGACTCAATTTATCCTAAAACTTTAAGTAAATACTATTTGAAGTATTGCCACTGTATCGTCTGACCTTTTTTTTTAATTCATACCAAAACTATATGTAACGAAATATATGAAAGATCATTGATGGTTATAGTGCAAAAACAATACTTGAGTTGTCCCCTAAATATTATACGATCTCGACTACTAAGTTGGGACAGTACAGTGTTACATGTACTGTTAGAGCAGTACAGTGTTACATGTACTGTTAGAGCAGTACAGTGTTACATTTACTGTTAGAGCAGTACAGTGTTACATGTACTGTTAGAGCAGTACAGTGTTACATGTACTGTTAGAGCAGTACAGTGTTACATGTACTGTTAGAGCAGTACAGTGTTACATGTACTGTTAGAGCAGTACAGTGTTACATGTACTGTTAGAGCAGTACAGTGTTACATTACTGTTAGAGCAGTACAGTGTTACATGTACTGTTAGAGCAGTACAGTGTTACATGTACTGTTAGAGCAGTACAGTGTTACATGTACTGTTAGAGCAGTACAGTGTTACATGTACTGTTAGAGCAGTACAGTGTTACATGTACTGTTAGAGCAGTACAGTGTTACATGTACTGTTAGAGCAGTACAGTGTTACATGTACTGTTAGAGCAGTACAGTGTTACATGTACTGTTAGAGCAGTACAGTGTTACATGTACTGTTAGAGCAGTACAGTGTTACATGTACTGTTAGAGCAGTACAGTGTTACATGTACTGTTAGAGCAGTACAGTGTTACATGTACTGTTAGAGCAGTACAGTGTTACATGTACTGTTAGAGCAGTACAGTGTTACATGTACTGTTAGAGCAGTACAGTGTTACATGTACTGTTAGAGCAGTACAGTGTTACATGTAAATGTTAGAGCAGTACAGTGTTACATGTACTGTTAGAGCAGTACAGTGTTACATGTACTGTTAGAGCAGTACAGTGTTACATGTACTGTTAGAGCAGTACAGTGTTACATGTACTGTTAGAGCAGTACAGTGTTACATGTACTGTTAGAGCAGTACAGTGTTACATGTACTGTTAGAGCAGTACAGTGTTACATGTACTGTTAGAGCAGTACAGTGTTACATGTACTGTTAGAGCAGTACAGTGTTACATGTACTGTTAGAGCAGTACAGTGTTACATGTACTGTTAGAGCAGTACAGTGTTACATGTACTGTTAGAGCAGTACAGATGATTACATGTACTGTTAGAGGCAGTACAGTGTTACATGTACTGTTAGAGCAGTACAGTGTTACATGTACTGTTAGAGCAGTACAGTGTTACATGTACTGTTAGAGCAGTACAGTGTTACATGTACTGTTAGAGCAGTACAGTGAACTGTTAGAGCAGTACAGTGTTACATGTACTGTTAGAGCAGTACAGTGTTACATGTACTGTTAGAGCAGTACAGTGAACTGTTAGAGCAGTACAGTGTTACATGTACTGTTAGAGCAGTACAGTGTTACATGTACTGTTAGAGCAGTACAGTGTTACATGTACTGTTAGAGCAGTACAGTGTTACATGTACTGTTAGAACAGTACAGTGTACTGTTAGAGCAGTACAGTGTACTGTTAGAGCAGTACAGTGTACTGCTAGAGCAATACAGTGTACTGTTAGAGCAGTACAATGTACTGTTAGAGCAGTACAATGTACTGTTAGAGCAGTACAGTGTACTGTCAGAGCAGTATAGTGTTCTGTTAGAGCAGTACAATGTACTGTTAGAGCAGTACAGTGTACCGGGGCCACTATACAGTTAAGTGGTGCTACTTTTTTTCTGATCTATTAAGCTGCCATCGAGTATATTCTCTAAGACTAACATGAATGTGTACATAAAATCATTTTTTATCTAAATTAATAAAGAGTTGGCCAACAACTTATGAATATTTTCTTATACTACCTTTTACCCTAATACGAACACAGGTAAAGTATGACCTGTGAGACCTGGTAGTAATGGAAATGGAGCAAACAAAAATCAACAGTAGACTATAATGGGAACAAGTCAACAATGTCCTAAATGAAACAAGCTATGAAGATATCCTAAATAACACTGATCTGAACCTTTGCCTAAAAGATATATAACCTGTGGTTCTTGAGATCTGTTCAAGGCACATTCCATTAAGAAAAAGAGAAGATGTAAACTAGAAAGAGAGAGACGTTCCCTATACAGACGAAGGCGAAGAGTCACAGAGCTGCTGAGAGGGGCCAATATATCTGAAATACGAAGGGAGGCACTGGTCAATGAAATTGCAAATATCGAACTTAAGCTGAAGGAATCTTACAGGAGACAAGAATCGCAGAAAGAACTAAAAGCCATAAAGGATGTGAGGGAAAAGCCCGTAATAAGTGGGGTTATGGTTGTTCAGACACCCAGGAACCATTAGTGTGTTACTGCCTGCACTACCAGCTATCGGGCTGAGGCCAAACTCCAGTTCCTAGGGTCTGATTTGCTTTAATTTCTACTCCTGGTAGTATTAACCTTACCTGGTGTGGGTTGAAGTTTGGAGAATCACTTCACCACCACTCTTCTCCTGATCAGGTAAGGTGATCTACCAGGAGTATTTATGCTCATTGTTTCTGATTTTCCTGGTTACCAGTAATGACACTGAAGTTGAATACCACCCTTTGTTTTTCTTCAATGTTATACTTACCTAACTCTTATGTAATCAGTGTTATTTTCTTTATTGTCAGCTCTGCTTCTGGCCTTGTCAACCAGGGTAGACGCTAATAAATTGAAGCAAGATCCCTGTCTACAGGACGTAGTGGGACATTACGACTCCTCGCCTCTGAAATCTGAATTGTGGTGCTACAACCAAGTAGTGACAGGAATTTCAGAACATCGGACAAACACTGCCACCCAGGATAACCAACAACGTTTCTTCTAAAACATCAGAAGACCATCCTGGGCATTAGATACTCCTGTCCCAACGTCATACTGGAACCACAACGGCCATTTTTTATTTATTTAATTTTAATTAGAACCCTTAGAAAATTATCTTCATTATTATTCCGCGAGTCACTCAAATATTATTTTTTCATTCCTTTTATTCAGGCGGAAGGCGTTCCCCTGACAAAGGAAATTGAAAAAAAAAAATATTACTTCTCTTACGCCATGTCTAAGGAAAAAAACATCCAGTATTGGGCCTCTGCTTAGGCGGGATGGGACATACACAGATGACAGCCAAGAAATGAGTGAGATACTAAAGTCCCAATACGACTCAGTGTTCAGCGAGCCGCTGCCCAGACTAAGGGTCGACAATCCAAATGAATTCTTTATGAACGAGACCCAAAATTTGGTAATCTCAAAAATCTCTATTATCCTAACACCACAAGACTTTGAAAAGGCAATAAATGACATGCCCATGCCCTCTGCCCCAGGCCCAGACTCATGGAACGACGTGTTCATCAAGAACTGCAAGAAGCCCCTGTCACGTGCCTTCAGCATTCTATGGAGAGGAAGCATGGACACAGGGGTCATCCCACACTCACTAAAAACAAACAAGACATAGCCCCACTCTACAAAGGTGGCAGTAAAGCAATTGAAAAGAACTACAGACCGATAGCACTAACATCCCATATCATAAAAATCTTTGAAAGGGTTCTAAGAAGCAAGATCGCCAACCACCTAGATACCCATCAGTTACACAACCCAGGGTAACACGGGTTTAGAGCAGGTCGCTCCTGCCTGTCCCAGCTACTGGACCACTATGCCAAGGTCCTGGATGCTATAGAGGATAAACAAAATACAGATGTAGTATACAAACTTGCACACGAGAGTCACTCCCTACGAAAGCAAAAGACTCGGCAGACGATGTAACATCCCCCCAATGAAAAGCAGGGGCGCCATACATAAGGGAGACTACCAATAGACCCCTGGCTGTCTTCAAGAAGGCACTGGACAGGCACCTAAAGTCAGTACTTGACCAACCGGGCTGTTGTTCATACGGCAGTTGACCCCCGAAACTCTCTCCAGGTAAACCCCTGACTCGCATGCATCAACCTGTAATACAAAAGGTTTTGAAAAATCGGGAGACAATAGAATGGGTGCAGTACAAAGTAGCCGTTTGGCTTTGTTAATGCTTCTTGACACTCTGGGGTCCATTGAAATTTTTGCTTCTTACAGAAGCGTCTGTAGAAACCTGCCATCCCTATAAAACTCTGGAGGGATTTCCTATAATGAGGTACTGGGTAATTCTTAATTGGCGAGAATTTTTGCAAATTTAGAGGCTACTTTACCATTACCTACTTCATGGACCAAAAAAGTAATAGAAGACTGGCCAAAGGATGACTTACACAGATTTACAGTTAACTGGAAACTCCTAAACCTCTCAGTTTAAGTCGGGAAACATGTTGGTCCCACGTATCGGAAACTACTACTATATCGTCAAAATAAGCTGTCATGCCTTCAAGTCCTTTAATAACCTGATGGATCAGCTTCTGGAATGTAGCTGGCGAGTTCCGTATCTCGAATTGGGTCACTGTATATTAATAGTAACCTCCAGGAATTATGAAGGCAGAGATTTCCTTTGCTTTATCTGTCAAAGGTACCTGATAGTAACCTTTAAGGAGGTCAAGTTTGGAAACAAAAGTAACCTTACCCACAAAGTCCACTACGTCATCCAAACGTGGCATCTGGAATAGTGACCTCATTCACCGTACGGTAGTCTGTACATATTCGAAAACCTCCATCAGACTAAGTAAGTAAGTTTTTTCAGGTATACATAAATAAGTTACATAGATTATCATACATAGCAGCATATGTGTAGAGAACCCAGGATAACCCCAAAAAGTCTTCTTAACAAGGATGCACGGTGAAGCCCACCGACTGGATGAATCCTCCACTAATCAAGTGTTTTAACAGAAATGCCACCTCCTGTTGAAGTAGCTTTTGTTTTTCAGGATTAGCTGTGTAGGGGTAGAGTTTAATAGGCTTAGTGTTTCCGACATCTACATCATATACCAGGGTACATTTTCTCGGGATATCCGAAAATATGTCATGGTAAGTTTGTAAGAGGGCAGTTAGACTTAGTTTAGTTAGTTTGATATCTTTATTATGCACCCCATACCCATCCTGTGGGCGGTAGTCAAAAGATTACAGAGGTACATAATGGGTCCAGGGACTACCTGGAGTCTACCTGGAGAGAATTCCAGGGGTCAACGCCCCCGCGGCCCGGTCTGTGACCAGGCCTCCTGTTGGACCAGAGCCTGATCAACCAGGCTGTTACTGCTGGCCGCACGCAGTCCAACGTACGAACCACAGCCCGGCTGATCAGGTACCGACTTGAGGTGCCTGTCCAGTGCCTGCTTGAAGACAGCCAGGGGCTTGTTGGTAATCCCCCTGATGTATGCTGGGAGGCAGTTGAACAATCTTGGGCCTCTCACACTTATTGTGTTGTCCCTCAACGTGCTAGTGGCACCCCTGCTCTTCATTGGGGGGATGTTACATCGCCTGCCGAGTCTTTTGCTTTCGTACTGGACCTCAAAGTTTGATAGCTGAGCAAGTTACGAAGGTAATGAACTCAGATGGATCTGGTCACAATCATGACAAGTTACAAAGGTATTTGCAGATTACAGAGGTATATATAGGGTCCAGAGACTGGGCCCCAAAGTTTTGATAGCTGAACAAGGTACAATGGTAATGAATTCACTAGTTACAAGGTAATGAATCATGTAAGTAAACTTACTTACGTCTGTACATGGTTGCACTCATGAACAAATTATAAAGCAATGAGCAATCTATTAGTCTACACCCAGCCACAACTGTAATGAGTTATTAGTGGAAATTTTAATTGTTGGGTCACACACACACACATATACATATACACATACATATACACACACACACATACACACACACATACATGAATATACATACACACATACACATACACACACATATATACATACACACACACACACACACACACACGAGGCAATGCTTTATATACAGGAGCAAAGTCAGGGTATTTTTCCAGAATGGTCTGTAATATACCACTGTGGATAAAATACTTTGACATATCTTGAACATTTCTGAGTGAGTAGTCTCTGAATTCATTAATTTTATCGCACTCCAGTACATAATGACGCAGGGTGTGACAATTTTCCAACTGGCAAAGTTTACATTTTGTTTGGTCTACATCTGGTGGTGGTGATTTAACCTGCCAAAGATACTTGTAACCCAGCCGGAGGCGGGCGGTGGTGACATCCAAGAGTCTGCTTATTTTGTTGGATGCACCATAGACATGTGGCTCCTGCATGATAGAATGATGATAGATGGACTGACTGGTGTCAATCTCCTGAGTCTTAAGTCAATAAAATTCAGTTGAAGTTCTTTTCGTATTATTGTTCTAAAACTGCTAACTGACAAGCCAAGATTGTAATCTACCCCTCTTTGAAAGCATAAAACTTAGCCAATTTATCAGTTCTATCATGCATCTGAAGACCAATGTGAGATGGAATCCACAGCATGTGCACTCTGACTCTACTATCCAGAATCCTACCATACCTGTGCCTGGCTTCTGACACAAGCATGCTACAAGTTATACTTGATGAGTTGAGAGCATTTATGGATGACAGAGAATCAGTTACAATTAGAGAGTCAACCTTAGATACATGGACGCATTTGAGTGCAAGGAGTATGGCAAACAGTTCTGTCTGAAGGGTAGAGGCCCAGTTATTGATGTGTGCTCCAATTTCTTTAAGAGAACCATCACTCTGTATGACAACAGCATCACTACCAGCTGCACCAGTGGATTGGTGAACAGAACCATCAACGTAAATAATTTGTAGAGAGTGTGCTGTTTGGCTAAATTATCAATACAGCTTAAGGCATCATGTTTGGCTTCAAGACGAAGCTTTAATTGTGATTTAAGAAGTAGTTTGGGGAAATGGAGGGATGGTAGTTTGGAATGGGGTAATATTCCATGGAGCGGAGAAGTACCGCTGTTGCCTTACTTGCCACAGATCATGTATCTGATTCATGCGGAGGTCGGTTCCAGTTTTCGATCCATCTGGAGGGATGTTCACCAGTGCTGAGGAAAGTTTGGAGGGCTTCTGTGCAGGGGTTTGAATGGGCTTGCCTGAGCATATTAACCCCAATTAGGATATTTCTTTCAATAACACGATCTCTGATGCTTGGAATATCAAGTTCTTTCTGCATATTTAAAATTTTGGCAGTACGAGGCATCCTAAAATGATCCTCATTGCTTCGTTCTGCAGTTTTTCCAGCAGAATTAGGAAGTTTAACTTGGACCTCTGGAATAAAGATAAGATAAGATAAGATTTCTTCGGATTTTCAACCCCGGAGGGTTAGCCACCCAGGATAACCCAAGAAAGTCAGTGCGTCATCGAGGACTGTCTGTCTTATTTCCATTTGGGTCCTTAATCTTGTCCCCCAGGATGTGACCCACAACAGTCGACTAACAACCCAGGTACCTATTTGCTGCTAGGTGAACATGACAACAGGTGTAAGGAAACACGTCGAAATGTTTCCACCCGCCGGGAATCGAACCCGGGCCCTCCGTGTGTGAAGCGAGAGCTCTAGCCACCAGACCACCGGGACACTGGTGACGTGCAAGGAATCAGAGTCGTCTATAGAGGCAGAGGACAGAGTTATTACTGGGACTTAATGTGGTTATTAAACATTTTAATCTGATTTATGTGGTAAATTTTACTTTTCGTGGGTTTATCAAGGAAAGCTACCACATAATTTACATCAGAAATTTTACTTATTATTTGCATTGGTCCCATGAATCTAGCTTTCAAGGTGTGGCGGGTACAGGTTCCTGTACCAGCACCTTGTCTCCTGGCCTGAAGGAGCGAAACTTTGCCTTTCTGTCATACCTCTGTTTCATAGTGTTTTAAGCACATTTTAAATTAGCCTTAGCCAACTGACGGGCCACCTGCAGCCTTGAAGAAGGGTTATTGAGTGTTTTGCAGGTTTCTTCTCTCATTCATCTTTCCTTGAGCACTCGCAGAGGACCTCTTACATTGTGCCCTAAGATTACTGTACCCTGTTGATTCATGAACCGTTTCTCTCATTGCGAACAGCAGCAGAGGAAGTGATTCATCCCAGTCTGTAGAAAAATGCATGCGTAAGGTTCTCATCATGGTTTTAAACGTTTGATGAAATCTTTCCAAGGCGCCTTGGGAGTGAGGATGATAGGCAGTAGATAATTCATGAATTACACCTAGCCTAGTTAAAGCTTCTCTGAAAGCTTTGGCGGCTGTAAAGTTAGTACCCTGGTCACTCTGAATAGACTTTGTAATGCCAAGGTAAGATATAAATTTAGTTATGGCTTTAAGAATGACTTTAGTGTTTATAAAGCGCATTGGTAATGGTCCCACACAATCAATGATTAGCTCGGTAAACGGTTCTCCATCTGCAGGTATGGGATGAAGTGGCACAGGTTTAATTAATGGGGTGTCCAGGTTTTCCTACTTTTTGACATTCCCTACAAGAGCGGATGTGATTCTTCACATCTTACCTTATTTTGGCCAGTAAAACTCTTTCAGTATTCTATTCAGAGTTTTGTAATTCTCAAATGACCTCCTAAAGAGGAATTGTGAGTTATGTTCAAAATTTGTGACCTAAATTTCTTAGGAACTACGAGACTATTGAAATTTGGGCTTCCCCTACCTCCTTACCAGTCTCAGTGGAATTCACCCTTGTATGTGTGTACTCACCTATTTGTGGTTGCAGGGTCGATTCATAGCTCCTGGCCCCGAATCTTCACTGATTGCTACTAGGTTCTCTCTCTCCTGCTCCATGAGCTTTATCAAACTTCATCTTAAAACTATGTATGGTTCCTGCCTCCACTACGTCGCTTTCTAGGCTATTCCACTTCCTGACAACTCTATGACTGAAGAAATACTTCCTAACATCCCTTTGACTCATAGGAGTCTTCAACTTCCAATTGTGACCGCTTGTTTCTGTGTCCCCTCTCTGGAACATCTTGTATCTGTCCACCTTATCTATTCCTCGCAATATTTTATATGTCGTTATCATGTCTCCCCTTTAAACCCCCCTGTCCTCTAGTGTCGTCAGGCCGATTTCCTTAACCTTTCTGCGTAGGACAATCCCTTAGCTCTGGGACTAGTCTTGTTGCAAACCTTGCACTTTCTCTAATTTCTTGACGTGCTTGACCAGGTGTGGGTTCCAAACTGGTGCTGCATACTCCAGTATGGGCCTGACGTATATGGTGTACAGAGTCTTGAATGATTCCTTAGTGAGGTATTGGAATGCTATTCTTAGGTTTGCCAGCCGCCCGTATGCTGCAGCAGTTATCTGATTGATGTACTCACCTAATTGTGGTTGCAGGGTCGAGACTCAGCTCCTGGCCCCGCCTCTTCGCTGTCTGCTACTGGGTCTCTGCCTCCCCGCTCCATGAGCTTTATCATACCTTGTCTTAAAACATGTATGGTTCCTGCCTCCACTATATCTTTCTCAGTCCATTCCACTTCCTGACTACTCTGTGGCTGAAGAAATGTTTCCTGACATCCCTTTGACTCATCTGAGTCTTCAGCTTCCAGTTGTGTCCCCTTGTTTCTGTGTTCCCTCTCTGAAACAACCTGTGTGCCTCAGGAGATGTGCTCGCGATTATACTCACCCCAAGATCTTTTCCTTGAGTGAGGTTTGCAGTCTTTGGCCACCTAGACTATACTCTGTCTGCGGTCTTCTTTGCCCTTCCCCGATCTTCATGACTTTACATTTGGCAGGGTTAAATTCAAGGAACCAGTTACTGACCAGGCTTGTAGCCTGTCCAGGTCTCTTTGTAGTCCTGCCTGATCCTCGACTGATTTAATTCTTCTCATTAACTTCACATCATCTGCAAACAGGGACACTTCTGAGTCTATCCCTTCCGTTATGTCATTCACATATACCAAAAACAGTACAGGTCCTAGGACTGACCCTTGTGGAACCCCACTCGTCACAGGTGCCCACTCTGACACCTCGTCACTTACCATGACTCGTTGTTGCCTCCTGTCAGATATTCTCTGATCCATTGCAGTGCTTTTCCCTGTTACGTGCCTGATCCTCTAGCTTTTGCATTAACCTCTTGTGAGGAACTGTGTCGAACGCCTTCTTGCAGTCCAAGAAAATGCAGTCTATCCACCCTCTCTCTCGTGTTTTACTTCTATTAGTTGTCATAAAACTCCAGTAGGTTTGTGACACAGAATTCCTTCCTGAAACCGTGTGGTTGTCGTTTATAAGCTT
>WNWK01043022.1:0-15703 GCA_009830355.1 Cherax destructor
GTGTTCTTGGCCCACTTCTCTTTCTCATTTACATTAATGACCTACCAAATGCATCTCAACTACTCAAACCCATACTATTTGCAGATGACACTACATACGTTTTCTCTCACCCAAGCCCAGACATACTAGCCAACACTGTAAATGCTGAATTGCAGAAAATATCTACCAAACTTACTCTCAATATTGATAAAACCTATTTCATTCAGTTTAGGAACAGAGCTACAAATGTACCACTTAACATAATGATAAACGGGTCCCCTATCACAAAACTCACAGGGAAAATTCTTAGGTATCCATCTTGACAGTGGCCTAAAATTTCAGACACATATACAACAAATTTCCAAGAAAGTCTCCAAGACCGTGGGAATACTATCCAAGATACGGTACTATGTTCCACAACCAGCTCTCCTTACCCTATATCACTCACTCATTTACCCCTACCTCACCTATGGAATCTGCACATGGGGCTCAACATCAATAACTCATCTCAGACCATTAATAACACAACAAAAGGCTGCAGTTAGAATGATAACAAATTCACACTCCAGACAACATACTCCACCAATATTGAAAAATCTAAACTTACTCACCATACAAGACATCCATACTTTTTACTGTGCCTACTACATACATAGAACACTCTATGCAAATATTAACCCACCACTCAAACTTCTCCTTACCAACTTTAACAGGACACATGACCATAGCACTAGACACAGATCACTCCTCGATGTTCCCCGTGTCCATCTAACACTATGCAAAAACTCAATGCATATAAAAGGCCCGAAAATTTGGAATTCATTACCTGTGATTGCCAAAGAAACCCTGCCTGTACCTCAATTCAAAATGATGCTAAAAAAACCACCTTCTCACCCAAACCTAAGTGCACAATACCCAACAAAGTTGATTAATCACTTAAATGTAAAAACCTGTTATAAATAATGCATACTGAGCTAACTGTTTCTATAACATTAACAAATAAAATAAGTCACTCTCTTGTACTCTGTGTAACTTATATAATGACCATATAAACTGTAATTGCAATACAACTAATTGTTTTAATTTGTTTGATATTCAATTAATTGCATTGCTGCAATTAATAAATTATTATGTTCAACTTATATTCAAATTTTACAACTTAGATACACGACTATACTTATTTTGTAAATTATCAACCATAATTTTTTACCATGTACAGTGGACCCTCGGTTTTCGCTGAAAATTCTTTCCAGAATGCTGCTCAAGTGCCATTACCGAACGAATTTACTTCCTTAAGAAATAATGTCACGTAGGTTAGTCTATTTCAGACCCCCAAAAATACACTTGGAAAAGCACTTACGAAAATACACTTACATAAATGTTCGAGTTTGGAGATGACCGAAAACCGAGGGACCACTGTATTCTACTGTTAATTAATCTTAAGAATGCCCACAATGCTCAGCATATTAGGGGCTTTTGGCATGTACACCTCATTTATACCTAACTATGTAGTTCAACATTGTATCATGTCTAAATAAATTATTATTATTATTATTATTATGGTGGCATACTAGATCTGTGCCTTGGATTTAATACATCATATACGATGCACGACTCTGTCATAGTTGATGATCTTCTATCTGATCACTTCCCAAGATTCACAACTGTCAATCTTGATCATATCTCCAGCAATCAAGGAGCTAAATACAGAAGGAGGAAACTTATTCTCAACCAAGAACACAGAGATAACTTTATTAACCACTTGGATCAATGGTATAAGAACTACAAGCCCATTGGCACACAAAAATTCAATGATGATCTAGTTACCACTATTGAGACTGTACTCACAGATCAATTGGGCAGGAAAAGAAAATATAAACCTTCCACTATAAATGACAATAAATACCAATGTAAATACTATAATGACCCACAGCTGCGCAATCTAACACATGCAGCTAGGAGGATTGGTAAAGCATACCGTGAATGTAGAACCCCAGACCTTCTCAGAATGTTCCAAGCTGCACTAACAAATGCAAGGAATAGAAAGCAAGAACTTAGGCAACAGGAATAGGAACAATTCGTTAGTGGATTAAATAGGTCTACCCCATTAAGTTTGGCTTGGAAAGGTATAAATAAAATAACCAGGAAAAAGATTGGCAATGTTGCTCATTCCTTTCCACTTGAAAAAGCAAATGACCTCATAAATGACTGGTCCAAAACATCCAGGCATGAAAACCTTCCATCTCATATTAGAAAAAACTTAAGAGAGTGCTTCTGAAGCAATGTTGAAACTGATTAATTTTATGAGCGAAAATATTGATGAGAGTGATTGCCTCTTCACCGAGTATGAATTAGATAACGCATTAACTAAAGGTCGATCAACTGCTCCTGGAGAGGATGGTATAACCTATGATATTCTCAGAACTCTAAGGCACGTGCCTGATAATCCTTTGTTGGCACTGTATAATACGTTACATTGAGGGAGTTCTTCCTATTTCCTGGACCAATAGTCTCATTGTGCCTATCCCTAAGCCCAACACCCTGATATATTTAGACCGATCTCCTTAACTAGTTGTCTTTGTAAAACTTTTGAAAGAATGATACTTAACAGACTGTACCACAGAATCAGACACCAACTTTCCCCCTCCCTCTATGGGTTCATGAAAGGTAAAAGTGTGCAGAACTGTATTTCCACCTTTCTCACTGCACACACCTCTATTAGTTTTACCACAGTTCTTGATCTAAAATCTGCATTTGATATTGCGAACAGAACTGTTATACTACATAAATTAGCCAGAATGAATATTGGTGGTAGCCTACTCTGCTGGATAATAGGATACCTGTCAAATAGAGTATCCTCTGTCCTCTACTAAGGCTTTAGAAGCGAGTCTAAAGAAATGTCCTTACGTACACCGCAGGGAGGTGTTCTCAGTCCCATGCTATTTAATGTTCTGATTAATGCTCTCACCTAAACATATACAGTAGACCCCCGCCTAGCGAACGCTCCATATAGCGAACAAATCACGTAACGAACGCTTTTTTAGCAAAATATTTTTCTCATGTAGCGAACATTTACTCGTGAAGCGAACCGTACCAGACCTGTCCGCCTGTCGGCTGTGAGGCGGACAGGACGCCAGTCAAATGTTGTTTACACTTGAGAGAACATTACCCAGCGCGCTCTTTCAAACATTCACAATACTTTTGTTGTATTTTTTGGTGGTGTAGTGATTGTCACTGTGAAATAAGTCACCATGGGTCCAAAGAAGCTTCCTAGTGGCACCCCTGTGGTAGCATTCATGCAGGGAGTGTAGCATTCATGCAGGGAGTGTAGCATTCATGCAGGGAGTGTAGCATTCATGCAGGGAGTGTAGCATTCATGCAGGGAGTGTAGCATTCATGCAGGGAGTGTAGCATTCATGCAGGGAGTGTAGCATTCATGCAGGGAGTGTAGCATTCATGCAGGGAGTGTAGCATTCATGCAGGGAGTGTAGCATTCATGCAGGGAGTGTAGCATTCATGCAGGGAGTGTAGCAGGCATGCAGGGAGTGTAGCAGGCATGCAGGGAGTGGGATTCCCCTTCCAAACACTAACACCCTTCCCCTGTCCTCCTCCCTATCTTCCAGATGCCTGCAACTCTCTTCAATAAAGGTAAGTAAATGTTATTTATTAATCTGTTTTTTATTATTTAGTATGTGAATATTTTTGGGTGGAACAGATTAATTGTATTTACATTATTTCTTATGGGAAATAAGGTTTCAAATTTACGAACTTTTCGTGTTAAGAACTAGCTCTTGGAACGGATTAAGTTCGTTAGTTGAGGGACCACTGTAGCTGTAAGCTATGCTGATGACATCATGATCCATACAACAGGGCATAAGAAGATGAGTACTATTCTTAATGAAATTCGAGCAATTTGTAATCGACTAGGCCTCGTAATATCTTCCTCTAAAACAAAGATATTAACAAGCAAACCACGTCCCCCACCCATCTATTTGCAGGGTGAAAACATTAGCTACGTTAAAACTTACAGATATCTTGGTGTAGATGTACCCTTTAACAAATCCACTATACCACAACTAAATAAGAAATGCAAAGATAGACTAAATGTTCTTAAAGCTGTTGCTGGCTACAACCCCAACTATGGTGCTAATGTGAGAATCGTGAGAATGATGTACATAGCCTATGTTAGGTCCTTAACTGATTATGCTGCTCCCATGTTGATATTAGCTAGAGAAAGTTCTCTCCGACCCTTGGAGTTAATGCAAAATGAAGCTCTCAGAATTATTCTTGGCTGTCCCAAAACTACAAAGAAGGAGCTTGGTATTTCTAGTATCAGTGATAGGATTGTTGAGATTAACACTGTACTTGGTATTAGAATGTTAAGAAATGAACCAGACACTGTCACAATGAATCTTACTAAATGTCTAGAAGTAAATACACACAGATCTAAATGGATTGTGAAAACGTGCAATTACATTAAGTTTTATAACCTGCATGAACTATATCACTGTAGACAACAAGAGCATTTTACCCCTCCATGCAAGATGTGTTCATTTAATATCACATACTTGCAAGTCCCTTCCAAGAAGCTCATTGCTAGTAATCCCTTCCTTAAATCACTTGTTAAAGCAACTGCTCAAGAAGAAATTTCTCGCCTAGCTGGTAGTAATAAGTTATCACAAGTTATATACACTGATGGATCTAAACAGGAGTCTTCTGGCAGGGCTGCATCTGCTCTTGTTGCCACCTCCCAAGTTAAGAACAATAATAAATTTGTTGAACTAGGCATAAGATTTAACTGGGCATCTACACTGCAAACTGAATTGTTTGCAATCCTAATGGCACTAAAGCTAACTTATGACACTGAGCTTGACTCTATCATCATTACTGATTCTATGTCATCACTTGACTCATATAATGACTCCAACAACATGCTCATTGGAGAAGCCAGGTATAGATACTCAAAAATCCGGGACAAAGGAATTAATGTACAATTGCTATGGATCCCATCACACATTGGATTACTCCTTCATGATAAAGTGGATATGTCAGCCAAGAAGAGTACCCAGAAGGGGAATGTAGAATATAACTTTGGTATATCTGTGTCTAGCATTAGGAATAATATTAGGAGAGAAGTAAATAATGAAAATGATTGTTATAGGAATGTAGTTAGAAGCCTGAGTAGATCTATAACCCACTATGATAAAATGAACTTAGATAAGTATGTTTATGGAGCAACTTGCAATATGAACAGACTGACTGATGTTGTAGTGGCCAGGCTTAGGCTTGGTTACAAGTACTTATGGCAGTTTGGGAGACACACAGATGATCAAACTAAATGCAAATTATGTGATCAGGCATATGGTCACTGTCTTGAACACTATGTGCTTAATTGTCCACTTATTGAGGAATACAGAGATAGACAGTATAATAACTTATGTGACATGTCAAGATATCTTATTAATGAAAATAAGATACCAGATATACTAAGCAAATTTCCTAAATTTGCTTGTAACAGATAAGTGAACTGTAGAACTAGGAACTAGGCCCCTTTTGGGGCCTAGTTCCTAGGCCTTTTGTGTATCCATATGCTCTTGCGCTACCGTCCACAGAATGGATATGGGGTGCACAATAAACTAGCCACTTCGGTGGCAAAATCTAATCTCAGGTTGTGCCTAGGATGCCAGCCATAACTGGCAGGTAAGGTAGGTTATGAATTCAGGCTAGCATAGTAGTGTGTGTTAGGAGACTGATATACGGCAGGCCTCCAACTGGTTAGATAACCTGTAGTGTTGGTTGTTAGCCTAGTGTGCTATGAGGGACATGGTAGTTTTGGTTGTTAGCCTAGTGTGCTATGAGGGACGTGGAAGTGTAGGGAAAATACAATGTTGTCTTAATGATCTTAACTACCTCTGTGTTAAATTTGGATGCCCTTTAACGGGTGTCATTGTACTAGTGAAGGTATCTTGATGCAAGCAGTTGCAAGTACCCTCCCCTTCCTTGGATCAAACCTGATTGCCTAACATTTCCCAAGCTGTGTATAACCTCTATGGGTAATATATCTACGTACAGTGGTACCTCGACTTACGATATTTTTTCATTCCAGAATGCTGTTCAAGTGCCATTACCAAACGAATTTATCTCCTTAAGAAATGTTGTAAAATAGACTAGTCCTTTTAAACCCCCAAAATTACACTTACAAAAGCATTTAAAAAAATAAACTTACATAAAAGGGTGAGTTTGGGGACCATCGTAAGTCGAGGTACCACTGTATATAGTTATGAGAAATTTTATTTAGGTAAATGTGCACGTATACACAAAACCCCTGCGGGTCGGTCTGAGACCAGGCCTCGTGGTGGAGCAGGGTCTGATCAACCAGGCTGTTACTGCTGGCCACACGCAAACTGATGTACGAACCACAGCCCGGCTCAAAGGGGGGTAAACTCGGGGCCCTGACAGGTCGATGAAAGTCAATGAGGTTTGTTTCAGAGGAGAGTAGTGCAAGTTTACTTTTTCCAGTGACATTTAAGGGATATTAGGAGTAGGTTTGGCTAGGTTGTAATGTACTGTATCTGTTACGGAGTTTACCCTCCAACATGTTTACTTGCAGCAGAATCCTCCTGACAAACAAGACATGACCTCGTCTCCAGTGTTCTAATAGCCTGTGTTAGAAGACTGTTATGCACGAGGAAGTGTTTGCAGTGAAGGTAGTGTAAATGACTGTCCACTGTCTAGCGTCGCAACACTTTCCATTCTGACAATTCAAACAAGGTTATGAAATTTAAAAATGTATCATACCTCAAACTACTAATAATGGCAGTATTGAGGCTATCCGCCTCATTACTACTGTTGTTAGTAGGGTTGGGGTAGGTACAGTGGACCCTCGCTATTCGAACACTCCAAACTCGCCCTTTTATGTAAGTTTATTATTGTAAGTGCTTTTATAAGTGTATTTTTGGGGGTCTGAAATGGACTAATCTAATTTACATCATTCCTTATGGGAATAAATTCGTTTGGTAACAGCACTTGAACAACATTCTGGAATGAAGAATGTTCGAATAGTGAGGGTCCACTGTATATATTTTTTTTCCTCGAGCTTAAAGCTCCCGAATTGTGTGAATGTTGTGCTCCTGCTGACAAATACAGCAGTTGAGGCTTGTCTCGAAGTTATTTCTTCTGTGTTCCTTGAACATTTCTTTGCTGTGATAAAGAAAGACACTTTATTTATTACATTATTTATTACATTTTAATTATTGCTCTTTAGTTTCTCGAATCTTGTAGGTTGAAGATATGGAGATGTGAGCAGCTGCTGTGTGGTGAAGTCCACGTCGTGAGCAGCTGCTGTGTGGTGAAGTCCACGTCGTGAGCACCTGCTGTGTGGTGAAGTCCACGTCGTGAGCACCTGCTGTGTGGTGAAGTCCACGTCGTGAGCACCTGCTGTGTGGTGAAGTCCACGTCGTGAGCACCTGCTGTGTGGTGAAGTCCGTCGTGAGCACCTGCTGTGTGGTAAAGTCCACGTGTGAGCACTGCTGTGTGGTGAAGTCCACGTCGTGAGCACCTGCTGTGTGGTGAAGTCCACGTCGTGAGCACCTGCTGTGTGGTGAAGTCCACGTCGTGAGCACCTGCTGTGTGGTGAAGTCCACGTCGTGAGCACCTGCTGTGTGGTGAAGTCCACGTCGTGAGCACCTGCTGTGTGGTGAAGTCCACGTCGTGAGCACCTGCTGTGTGGTGAAGTCCACGTCGTGAGCACCTGCTGTGTGGTGAAGTCCACGTCGTGAGCACCTGCTGTGTGGTGAAGTCCACGTCGTGAGCACCTGCTGTGTGGTGAAGTCCACGTCGTGAGCACCTGCTGTGTGGTGAAGTCCACGTCGTGAGCACCTGCTGTGTGGTGAAGTCCACGTCGTGAGCACCTGCTGTGTGGTGAAGTCCACGTCGTGAGCACCTGCTGTGTGGTGAAGTCCACGTCGTGAGCACCTGCTGTGTGGTGAAGTCCACGTCGTGAGCACCTGCTGTGTGGTGAAGTCCACGTCGTGAGCACCTGCTGTGTGGTGAAGTCCACGTCGTGAGCACCTGCTGTGTGGTGAAGTCCACGTCGTGAGCACCTGCTGTGTGGTGAAGTCCACGTCGTGAGCACCTGCTGTGTGGTGAAGTCCACGTCGTGAGCACCTGCTGTGTGGTGAAGTCCACGTCGTGAGCACCTGCTGTGTGGTGAAGTCCACGTCGTGAGCACCTGCTGTGTGGTGAAGTCCACGTCGTGAGCACCTGCTGTGTGGTGAAGTCCACGTCGTGAGCACCTGCTGTGTGGTGAAGTCCACGTCGTGAGCACCTGCTGTGTGGTGAAGTCCACGTCGTGAGCACCTGCTGTGTGGTGAAGTCCACGTCGTGAGCACCTGCTGTGTGGTGAAGTCCACGTCGTGAGCACCTGCTGTGTGGTGAAGTCCACGTCGTGAGCACCTGCTGTGTGGTGAAGTCCACGTCGTGAGCACCTGCTGTGTGGTGAAGTCCACGTCGTGAGCACCTGCTGTGTGGTGAAGTCCACGTCGTGAGCACCTGCTGTGTGGTGAAGTCCACGTCGTGAGCACCTGCTGTGTGGTGAAGCCCACGTCGTGAGCACCTGCTGTGTGGTGAAGCCCACGTCGTGAGCACCTGCTGTGTGGTGAAGCCCACGTCGTGAGCACCTGCTGTGTGGTGAAGCCCACGTCGTGAGCACCTGCTGTGTGGTGAAGCCCACGTCGTGAGCACCTGCTGTGTGGTGAAGCCCACGTCGTGAGCACCTGCTGTGTGGTGAAGTCCACGTCGTGAGCACCTGCTGTGTGGTGAAGTCCACGTCGTGAGCACCTGCTGTGTGGTGAAGTCCACGTCGTGAGCACCTGCTGTGTGGTGAAGTCCACGTCGTGAGCACCTGCTGTGTGATGAAGTCCACGTCGTGAGCAGCTGCAAGTCTTCAGAGATGTCATCACCAGCAGCAACTCGCCAAAACATTGTCTGCAAAGATAAAAGTATGAACATTATTAGATTATTCATGAACTGCAGTAAGCAATAGTTTGAAGTCTTACTATGTATTTACAATGCTTCGTTCAACATTTTGTTGAAAGAAAAATTGCTGAAATATTTTGAAAGGTGATGTATCAAAAATTACTATGAAATTTAAGTAATCCAAGTTTTTTACATTACCACAAGTTGATTGAACTGGAGGAGCTGGAGGTGTTGATGGTGTTTTGGATGGCAGAGGAGTGACTAGTGGTGCCACTATTCTTGACCTCCAGTGGTTGTTTGTGGGAGTGGGAAGGTCGTTAGGGGATGGGCCTGGGGTTGGCTGCTGGTGGAGGGGTATTTGTGGGTGAGTAGTTAGTGTTACTGGTGGGAGGGGGTAGGGGGTGAGTAAGTTGTTACTGGTGGGAGGGGGGATGGTTGTCACTTGGTAATTACTACAGGACTAACACAGTCTTGTTACTGTGTTAATGTAACTTGAACCTTGATAATTGAGATGCCCTGGACACATATTCGTAATTCTAATGAACAATGTCCATGGACTAGTGTTGAAAACCGTCTCCTTGATGTTGGGCTGACGTATTTGACATCTCTTGTGGGTTTAGTGCTTAGTTTTGATAGTAGTGGTAGAAATATGGTTTGACCTGGTAGATGGCATGAGCTGCCTTTAGTGCCTCATGCAGGATGATTTTTATTATTTTTTTTTATTAACACATCGGCTGTTTCCCACCAAGGCAGGGTGGCCCGACAAAGAAAAACTCTCATCATCATTCACTCCATCACTGTCTTGTCAGAGACGTGCTTACCCTACAGCTACAAAACTGCAACATTAACACCCCTCCTTCAGAGTGCCGGCACTGTACTTCCCATCTCCAGGAATCAAGTCCGGCGTGCCGGTTTCCCTGAAACCCTTCATAAATGTTACCTTGCCTACACTCCAACAGCACGTCAAGTCCTAAAAACCATTTGTCTCCATTTGCTTGCTGGAAGTCCAAGCCCCTCGCACACAAAACCTCCTTTACCCCCCCTCCAACCTTTTCTAGGCCGACCCCTACCCCGCCTTCCCTCCACTACAGATTTATACACTCGAAGTCATTCTATTTTGCTCCATCCTTTCTATATGTCCAAACCATCTCAACAACTCCTCCTCAGCTCTCTGGATAATAGTTTTGGTAATCCCACACTTCCTCCTAATCTCCAAACTACGGATTCTCTGCATTATATTCACACCACACATTGCCCTCAGACACGACATCTCCACTGCCTCCAGGATGATATAGTTTAATAATGGAAATACAAGGACCCCAGTGGAAATAAGTCCAGGACCTCAGTGGAAACAAGTCACTGGCGTTTTTGGGTTATCCTAGGTAATCTACACATATGCTATGTATAATTTATGTATTTATGTGTACCTGAATGAACTTAGTAATCACCAGTCCTAATCCTTAGTAAGCAAGTATATTTAAGTACAGGTACACATCATACATAGTGTAAATTACTTAGGATACCCCAAAGTTAGTTCAATTTTAATTATCCTGAAATGCATTGCATACCAGTGGCTGCCTTTTGTGCCTACCAATGTTTTATTACATGTACACTATATTGTTCTCCTGGAGTATAAAGAGAAATGTAAATATTTGAATGTGAATTTGACCTGTTAGTTTAATATCTTAATTATGTAGCCCAGACCCATCCTGTGGGCGGTAGTCTCCTCAAGGGGGGTTCCTTGACGCTGGTGATGGGCTCTTGATCTAGGGAATTAGATCTGTGCTCCGGTTCCCTGAATTGAGTCTGAATACCTTCCATCCCCCACATTCGCTGTATAATCCTATGGGTTAAATGCTCCCCCATGATTATAATTATAATGTGGGGGTAGTCAAAAAGATAAGAGGTACATAATGGGTCCAGGGAATGTACTTCAACATTACCTGGAGTTTACCTGGAGAGAGTTCCAGGGGTCAACGCCCCTGCGGCCCGGTCTGTGACCAGGCCTCATGTTGGATCAGAGCCTGATCAACCAGGCTGTTACTGCTGGCCGCATGCAGTCCAACGTACGAACCACAGCCTGGCTGGTCAGGCACCGACTTTAGGTGCCTGTCCAGTGCCTGCTTGAAGACAGCCAGGGGTCTATTGGTAATCTCCCTTATGTATGCTGGGAGGCAGTTGAACAGTCTTTGGCCCCTGACACTTATTGTGTTGTCTCTCAACGTGCTAGTGGCACCCCTGCTTTTCATTGGGGAGATGTTACATCGTCTGCCGAGTCTTTTGCTTTCGTACATAATGGGTCTAGGGACTGTACCTCAACATTAGAGGTACATAATGGGTCCAGGGACTGTACCTCAACATTAGAAGTACATAACACTGCAACATACAACCTGCACTACCACACTGCTACATACAGCTTGCACTACCACGCTGCTACATACAACCTGCTCTACCACACTGCTACATACAACCTGCACTACCACACTGCTACATACAACCTACACTACCACACTGCTACATACAGCCTGCACTACCACACCACTACATACAACCTGCACTACCACACTGCTACATACAGCCTGCACTACCACGCTGCTACATACAGCCTGCACTACCACACTGCTACATACAACCTGCACTACCACACCGCTACATACAACCTGCACTACCACACTGCTACATACAACCTGCACTACCACACTGCTACATACAGCCTGCACTACCACACTGCTACATACAGCCTGCACTACCACACTGCTACATACAACCTGCACTACCACACTGCTACATACAGCATGCACTACCACACTGCTACATACAGCCTGCACTACCATGCTGCTACATACAGCCTGCACTACCACACTGCTACATACAGCCGGCACTACCACTGCTACATACAGCCTGCACTACCACACACAATTTTTTTTTTTTTTTTTTTCAACAAGTCGGCCGCCTCCCACCGAGGCAGGGTGACCCAAAAAGAAAGAAAATCCCCAAAAAGAAAATACTTTCATCATCATTCAACACTTTCACCACACTCATACATAATCACTGTCTTTGCAGAGGAGCTCAGATACGACAGCTGAGAAAAGTCCCTCCCAGCTGTCACTATCTCAGACCCCTCCTTTAAAGTGCAGGCATTGTACTTCCCATTTCCAGGACTCAAGTCCAACTAAATCAATTAACTGGTTTCCTGAATCCCTTCACAAAATGTTACCCTGCTCACACTCCAACAGATCGTCATGTCCCAAAACCATTCGTCTCCATTCACTCCTATCTAACAAGCTCACACATGCTTGCTGGAAGTCCAAGCCCTCGCCCACAAAACCTCCTTTACCCCTTCCCTCCAACCTTTTCTAGGACGACCCTCCCCCGCCTTCCTTCCCTACAGATTTATACGCCTCCAAGTCATTCTACTTTGATCCATTCTCTCTAAATGACCAAACCACCTCAACAACCCCTCTTCAGCCCTCTGACAAATACTTTTAGTAACTCCACACCTTCTCCTAATTTCCACATTCCGAATTTTCTGCATAATATTTACACCACACATTGCCCTTAGACAGGACATCTCCACTGCCTCCAGCCTCCTCCTCGCTGCAGCATTTGCAACCCATGCTTCACACCCATATAAGAGTGTTGGTACCACTATACTTTCGTACATTCCCTTTTTTTCCTCCATGGATAACGTTTTTGTCTCCACAGATACCTCAATGCACCACTCACCTTTTTCCTTCATCAATTCTATGGTTAACCTCATCCTTCATAAACCCATCCGCTGACACGTCAACTCCCAAATATCTGAAAACATTTACTTCTTCCATAATCCCTCTCTCCAATGTGATATCCAATTTTACTTTATTTAAATCGTTTGATACCCTCATCACCTTACTCTTATCTATGTTCACTTTTAACTTTCTACCTTTACACACACTCCCAAACTCGTCCACTAACCTTTGCAACTTTTCTTTAGAATCTCCCATAAGCACAGTATCATCAGCAAAAAGTAACTGTGTCAACTCCCATTTTGCATTTAATTCTCCATAATTTAATCCCACCCCTCTCCCCAACACCCTAGCATTTACTTCTTTACAACCCTATCTATAAATATATTAAACAACCATGGTGACATTACACATCCCTGTCTAAGACCTACTTTTACCGGGAAGTAATCTCCCTCTCTCCTACACACCCTAACCTGAGCCTCACTATCCTCATAAAACCTCTTTACAGCCTTCAGTAACTTGCTACCTATTCCATACACTTGCAACATTTGCCACATTGCTCCCCTATCCACTCTATCATATGCCTTTTCTAAATCCATAAATGCAATAAAAACTTCTCTACCTTTATCTAAATACTGTTCACATATATGCTTCACTGTAAACACTTGATCTACACATCCCCTACCCACTCTAAAGCCTCCTTGCTCATCTGCAATCCTACTCTCTGTCTTACCTCTAATTCTTTCAATAATAACACTGCCATACACTTTACCTGGTATACTCAGTAAACTTATTCCCCTATAATTTTTACACTCTCTTTTATCCCCCTTCCCTTTATATAAAGGAACTATACATGCTCTCTGCCAATCCCTAGGTACCTTCCCCTCTTTCATACATTTATTAAACAAAAATACCAACCACTCCAGCACTATATCCCCCCCTGCTTTTAACATTTCTGTCATGATTCCGTCAATTCCAGCTGCTTTACCCACTTTCATTCTACGTAATGCCTCACGCACCTCCCCCACACTCACATCCTGCTCTTCTTCACTCCTAAATGATGTTGTACCTCCCTGGCCAGTACATGAAATTACCGCCTCCCTTTTTTCATCGACATTTAAAAGTTCCTCAAAATATTCCCGCCATCTACCCAATACCTCCAGCTCCCCATCTACTAACTTCCCTACTTTTTTTTTAACAGACAAATCCATTCGTTCCCTAGGCTTTCTTACCTTGTTTATCTCACTCCAAAATTTTTTCTTGTTTTCAGCAAAATTTCTTGACAGAGCCTCTCCCATTCTTTCATCCGCTCTTCTTTTGCACTCTCTCACCACTCTCTTCACCTTTCTTTTACTCTCCATATACTCTGCTCTTCTATTAACTCTTCTGTTTTGTAAAAACCTCTCATAAGCTACCTTTTTCTCTTTTATCACACCCTTTACTTCTTCATTCCACCACTCACTCCTCTTTCCTCCCGCACCCACCCTCCTATAGCCACAAACTTCTGCCCCACATTCTAATACTGCATTTTTAAAACTATCCCAACTCTCTTCAACCCCCCACTACTCCTACTTGCACTAGCCCACCTTTCTGCCAATAGTTGCTTATATCTCACCCTAACTTCCTCCTCCCTTAGTTTATACACTTTTACCTCTCTCTTACTTGCTGTTGCCATTTTCTTTTTGTCCCATCTACCTTTTACTCTAACTGTAGCTACAACCAAATAATGATCTGATATATCCGTTGCCCCTCTATAAACATGTACATCCTGAAGCCTACTCATCAACCTTTTATCCACCAATACATAATCCAACAAACTACTTTCCTTACGTGCTATATCATACCTTGTATATTTATTTATCCTCTTTTTCATAAAATATGTATTACTTATTACCAAACCTCTTTCTACACATAGCTCGATTAATGGTTCCCCATTTACATTTACCCCTGGCACCCTAAATTTACCTACTTCTCCATCCACAACATTTTTACCCACTTTATATATTCACACACAAATATCATACAAAATGTAAATTTCCTACCATAACCCAAAAAAGTCGGAGACTTTATTTCCATTGTGGTCTTTGTTTTCCATCAGGATCCTTGATTCCCATTGGGTTCTTGATTTTTTAATTATAGTCCTTTATTCCCATTGGGGTCCTTGATTTTCATTAGGGTGAATGTGAGAGGTCATTGTCGTGGAGGCCTATGTGAGAGGTCATTGTCATGGAGGCCTGTGAGAGGTCATTGTTGTGGAGGCCTATGTGTGAGGTCATAGTCCTGGAGGCCTATGTGAGAGGTCATGGTCCTGGAGGACTATATGAGAGGTCATGGTCCTGGAGGCCTATGTGAGAGGTCATGGTCCTGGAGGCCTATGTGAGAGGGAATCCACAACATTTTAACTGTAATCCCTGAAATATTGTACCTAGTTTCCTACACAGTCTTGCTGTAATTAGAACAAGTAATAAACTTGAACATTGCACTCATTACAATGTTGAACTAACAATACAGTATTTACTTTTGATGTACCTTTGAGTTCCGAGAGCTTTTATATTCCTAGAGTGTGACCTTTGGTCAGTTATGTCTGGTGTTTATCTGATGGACTAGGCTGTTGCTGCTGGTGAATATATAAATTTTTTTGACTTTAAAAAGCCATCTTCAGTCATGACTTTACAACCTGAAAATCCCCTTCACAATACAAAACTATTAATGTGGAATAATCTACCCACATTAGTAGTATTAAGCCATTGGAAGTAAGTCACTTTGAGAGGCCCCTGGGCCTGGAGGCCCATTGGGGAGGTCATGGTCCTGGAGGCCTATGTGAGAGGTTTTTTGGGCCTGGGGGGCCTATGTGAGAGGGAATCCACAACATTTTAACTTGTAATCCCTGAAATATTTTATTTTAAAATTTTGGAATTAAAAAAATAAACTTGAACATTGCACTTTTAAAATGTTGAACTAACAATAAGTATTTACCTTTTGATTTAAAAACGAGGTTTTTTTTTTCCCAGAGTGTGACCTTT
>WNWK01043023.1:0-15703 GCA_009830355.1 Cherax destructor
GGGAGGAAATTTTAAAAGGCCACAAGACACGAAACGTAGAAATTTTGGGGACTTTAACTTTAGTCAGATTGATTGGAATTTCATGACAGGGAATTTAGAATAAAAACGGTTTTTTTAAAGTGGTTCAGATTGTTTTTTGAAGCAGTTTGTAACAGAACCTACAAGGGGAAAAACCCCTACTTGTTTTTGGTTCTGGCAAGAAGGAAACCCTTTTGTTAAAATTTTGAAATTACAGAGGAACTTGGCCCCCCCCCAAAAGTAATTTTACCCTTTAGCATTGAAGGGTTTTAAATAGTGGGGAAAAACCCGTAATGGTCCCAGATTTTCTTTTAGCAGATTAAAAGGGGACTTAGAGAACTTTTATCAACTGGGACTGGGGTGAAAAGAGGGAAAATAATATGACATTTTTTTTAACACTATACAGGCTGCCCAAAGAATTTTTACCCGGGGTAAAAGAAAGGGGATCAAGTAGAAATGACCCAAAATGGAGAAAATTTTTTTCAAATATTTTGGGGGCAGAAAAAGGGGAATTTATAGGGAAAAAAAGAGGTGAGGGTCATCTTATAAATCAGTACCCCGATTTTGAGGGACGTTAAAAAGGAAAAAAAAAACCCAAACGGGGCCCATGAAAAAAAGTTTTTTGGGGTTTAAAAAAACAAACCCCAAAAAATTTTTTTTTCCAGGTTTATAAAAAAAAAATTTGGGGGGATGATGGGCCCCCCTTAAAAATAACTTTGGGCATCTTACTGACAAGGAGAATGATAGGGCTTTTTTTTTTAATAATTATTTTCTCTCTTTTACAGGGGAAGACATTAAAATATCCCATAATTTTTTACAGAGGCCTAGAAGAAATAAATTATGTAATATCACAGTCACTAAAAAGGGGAATGAAACCCCCGGACCGACTGAAACAAAATAAATGCCGGGTCCTGATGAGCTTTTTAAGGGTTTTAAAGGGGGAATGCAAAATGGAACTTGGGGAACCAATATCTAACATTTTTAATTTATCTCTTCAAACAGGTGTAGTGTCTGATATGTGGAAGATGGCAAAGTAATTCCTATTTTTAAAGAGGGACAAGTCACTACCTAAACTCCCGCCCAATAAGCCTGACCTCTTTAGGCAAATTACTAGAGTAAATTTAAAAAGGATTTAAAATTAAAATCTAGATAACCATAATTTGGATTAATGATCCAAAAGATGGATTCACGAGGGCTGTTCCTGCCTATCTAATTTATTAACCTTCTTCAGTAAAGTTTGGAGGCTTTTTTGATCACGATAAAAGAATTCGATATTGTTTATTTAGACTTTAGTAAGGCTTTTGATAGAGTTTACCCAGAGCCCGAAAGAAAGTGGCAGTTCATGGCATTGGGGAAAAGTGCTGTCATGGATCGAGTAAATGGCCCCACCAAAGGGCGAGAGTGTGCATAAATGGGGTTAAACCGAATGGGGACTTGTAAAAATGGTGTTCCAAGGGACGGGTCTTAGGCCCATTGTTATTATAATATTATCAATGACCTTGATGAGGGAATTACTAGTGATATGAGCAAATTCCCGACGAAAAGAAGATAGGTAGGATAATTGATTCAAACATAGATGTCATAGAACTTCAGGAAGATTTAGAAAATTTTAATTCGTGGTCAGAAAAGTGGCAGATGCAGTTCAATGTAGATAAATGAAAGGTTCTAAGCTGGGAGTGTCCAAACCAAGCACTTATAAGAAATAAGTGGAACTTAGCCATACAGGTTGGAAAGGACTTGGGGTGATGGAAGCAGAACCTTAAACCAAGACAAGCAATGCCCAAGCGTACGTAATAAGGCAAATAGATTATTTGGATATATATCAAGAAGTGTTAGCAACAGAAGTCCAGAGGTTAAATTTCAGCTTTAACATCATTAGTAAGGCCTCACCTAGATTACGCAGCCAGTTCTGGTCTCCATATTACAGAATGGACATAAATTGTTAGAAAAAATTCAGCGTAGAATGACAAATTAATACATAGATTTGAAATCTTCCTTACCAAGAAAGATTGAAGACCCAAAATTACATTCACTTGTAAGAGAGAAAAGAGGGGGGACAATCGGGGGTATAAAGTGGAAAATGGGTAAAAAAAGGGGGGTAAAATAAGGTCTTGAGGATATCTTCCAAAGAGAACCCCAAAATGGATTCAAGTTAGATAAGTTTAGATTTAGAAAGGATATAGGAAAGTATTGGTTTGGAAAAAGGTAGTTGATGAGTGGAACAGTCTGCCTAGTAGGGTTATTGAAGCTAGGACCTGGGTAGTTTCAAATTTAGGTTGGATAAATTCATGAGTGAGAGGGGTTGGATTTGGGGTGGGGCTCGCGCATGAGTGGTAGAATTTCAAAAAAAATTTCTTGGGTAGCATTGAAAATTGGGTGAGCAAATATTCTGGTTTGTGGGACGGATTGTGCCCGGACCTGCCTAGTAGGCCAACAGGCCTGCTGCAGTGTTCCTCCTTTCTTATGTTCTTATGTTCTTAAGTAAGAACCAGAAATAACGGATTTAAATTGGATAAATTTAGATTTAGAAAGGACATAGGCAAGTACTGGTTTTCGAACAGAGTTGTAGATGCGTGGAACAATCTTCCGAGTAGGGTGATGGGGCTAGGACCTTGGGTGGCTTTAAAAAGAGATTGGACAAATATGAGGGGAGGGGCTGGGTTTGATTAAGTGTCGTAGTACGGGAGTAAATTCTTAGGTAGTTGGGGGTTTTTATAAGGACCTGCCTTGTATGAGCCAGTAAAGGGCCCTTTTGCAGTGTTCCTCCATTCTTATAGATAGAACCCCCCCCAAAAATGGATTATTGGATAAGTTTAGATTTAGAAAGGATATGGAAAATATTTGGTTTGGAAATAGGGTAGTTGATGAGTGGAACAGTCTGCCTAGTAGGGTCATTGAAGCTAGGACCTTGGGTAGTTTCAAATTTAGGTTTGATAAATACATGAGTGAGAGGGTTGGTTTAAGTGGGACTCGCACTTGAGTTAATAGAATCTCCAAAGCTTATTTCTTGGTAGAATTAAAAAATAAAGTTGGGCAATTATTCTTTAGTGGGATGGATTGTGAAGGATTTTTGCCTAGTATGGAACGGGGCCTGCTGCAATTTCCTCCTTTCTTATGTTCTTATGTTATGTTATTGGGACAGATTGTGAAGGACCTGCCTAGTATGGGCCAAATAGCGTGAATCTCCTCTCTGGAGACGTAGAATGGGGGGAGATATCATCGAGGTGTACAAGTGGATGATGGGCATAAACAAAGGAGATATTAATAAAATACTGAGGATATCAAACCCCAAGTAAGAACCAGAAATAAGGTTTAAATTGGATAAATTTAGATTTAAAAAAGGACATAGGCAAGTACTGGTTTTCAAAACGAGTTGTAGATGCGTGGAACAATCTTCCGAGTAGGGTGATAGAGGCTAGGACCTTGGGTGGTTTTAAAAAGGGATTGGACAAATATATGAGTGGAGGGCGGGGGTTTGATTAGTGTCGTGAGTACAGGGTAATTCTTAGGCTAGTGGTGGTTTGATAAGGACCTGCCTTTTTGGGCCAGTAGGCCTTCTGCAGTGTTCCTCCATTCTTATGTTCTTATGTTCCTTCTTATGTTCTTATATTATAAACAAAAAGGCCTAAGCCCGATCCCTGTGAAAATCCCCCTTGTTACAGGTTATAAGTTGGGGAAAGCGTTGAAAAAATTTTCTACATCTAGTTTCCCAAAGATGATGTATCTGGCAGGATTGGTTATATAATGGTTTAGAAAACGGAAAACTTGAATAATTAGACATACAGAAAGAATGGTAAAATGATTTGCTGTAAAAAGGAATCTTCGTATCAAGACAGACTTAGAACCTTGAATCTCCACTCTCTGGAGAGACTAGAATGGGGGAATATTTTGAACCAGAAAAAACCCGGTTTAAATTGGATAAATTTAGATTTAGAAAGGACATAGGCAAGTACTGGTTTTTCAAAACAGAGTTGTAGATGCGTGGAACAATCTTCCAGTAGGGTGATAGGGGCTAGGACCTTGGGGTGGCTTTAAAAAGATTGGAAAAATATATGAGTGGGAGGGGCGGGGGTTTGATTAGTGTCGTGAGTACAGGAGTAAATTCTTAGGTAGTGGTGGTTTTGATAAGGACCTGCCTTGTAGGGCCAGTAGGCCTTCTGCAGTTTCCTCCATTCTTATGTTCTTATGTTCTTGTGGTAAACCCGGGGTGCTTCAGCTCCTTCAGTACCCTATTTTATAGTGTCCTAATTATCAAAGCATATTCCATAGATGAAGTAGATGGGTTGGGTAGGAGTTTTGTTTGTAAAGTTGGTTTTGGGTTATGGGGGACCTACCTAGTGTGGACCAGTTGGCTTGCTGCATTGTTCCTTATTTCTGTGTTCTTGTATTAATATTGGTAGAATTACTTAACATCTGTTGGCCCCAATTTTGGGCCCCCGGGGCCCGCTCAGTGTTCCTCCTTTCTTATGTTCTTATGTTCTTATGTTTCTTATGTTTATGTAAAAGGACACAAAAGCAACTAATGAAGGGCATTTTATTGTCTCATTGAACCTATATACCCTGTGTGTCCCTGCCCTTGTTTTAACGGCTTGAAAAAGCTCCTGGAGGCAAACGTGCCACAATAAAATGTCTCATTAGTTGCATTTTGTCCTTTTACTTAACATTCTGTTTCTTGTGAGTGAGAGGGGTTGTGAGTGAGAGGGGGTTTTGAGTGGGGGTTGTGAGTGAGAGGGGTTGTGGTGAGAGGGGTTTTTGGTTTTAACGGACTTGCACAATGGTTGGGGGGTTGTCGGGCTTCTTGTTTGGGTGGGGGTGGGTTGGACCCAAAAATTTTTGGTGGGTTGGTTTTGACATGGACCTGCAAGTATGGGCCAATAGGCCTGTTGCAGTGTTCCTCCTTTCTATAGTAAATTAGACACATATAAAACCACTCCTCCTTTCTTCACGATTCTCCTTTGTATGGACTGATGAAGCCACTGTGTGGCGGAACGTTTCCTCAATAAAGATACCCAAGTGTTGCATATGTGTCTAATTTACCAACTTGTGGTTCTCTGAACCCCTTCATTCCATCCTCCTTTCTTATGTTCTTATGGTAAAAAAAAATCGGTATTTTTTATTTTCCCGCAAAATCCGCATCCGCATCCCCCATCCGCCGGATGTCAAAAATGTGACATCCGTAATCCGCATCCGCATCCGCATTTTGCTGTAAGCAGATATCCGCATCCGCATCCGCATCCGTATTTTCTGTAAGCAGATATCCCATCCGCATCCGCAAAATAAGTAGTAAGACATCCGTATAAAATCCCCATACCGGATATTTATATTTTTTACATCCGATACATCCCCAGTAGACACTTGCTTGTCTGTAGAGGAACTTTAGTCTGGCATTCGCTTTCTTTTCTACACTGTTACCATCAATTCTGACATGCATGGGTCAAAGGGAATTCCCAGATATTTACTGGGGAAAATGGGATGATTCCCATTACATCGGACATTATTTTTTACCCTGCTCAGTTTTTTATTTCTTTACAAATTTCTTTTTTCCAGGTGTAACGATAACTTTTTGTCTACTAACCATTTGCTGCAGGACTTCAGTTCCAGTGTTAATAAGAACATAAGAACATAAGAAAGGAGGAACACTGCAGCAGGCCCGTTGGCTCCATACTAGGCAGGTCCTTCAAATCCGTCCCACTAACAGAATATTTGCTCAACCCAATTTTCAATGCTACCCAAGAAATAAGCTTTGACAATTCTACCCACTCATGCGCGAGTCCCACTCAAATCCAACCCCTCTCACTCATGAATTTATCCAACCTAAATTTGAAACTACCCAAGGTCCTAGCCTCAATAACCCTACTAGGCAAACTGTTCCACTCATCAACTACCCTATTTCCATAAGAACATAAGAACATAAGAAAGGAGGAACACTGCAGCAGGCCTGTTGGCCCATTCTAGGCAGGTCCTTCGCATTCCATCCCACTAACAGAATATTTGTTCAACCTAATTTTCAATGCTACCCAAGAAATAAGCTTTGAAAATTTTTATTTACTCATGTGCAATTCCCACTCAAATCCAACCCCTTTCCTCATGAATTTATCCAACCTAAATTAAAACTACCCAAGGTCCTTAAGAAGAACATAAGAACATAAGAAAGGAGGAACACTGCAGCAGGCCTGTTGGCCCATACTAGACAGGTCCTTCACAATCCGTCCCACTAACAGAATATTTGCTCAACCCAATCTTCAATGCTACCCAAGAAATAAGCTTTGAAAATTTCCCTACCCACTCATGCGGAGTCCACTCAAATCCAACCCTCTCACCCCATGAACTTATCCAACCTAAATTTGAAACTACCCAAGGTCCTAGCTTCAATGACCCTACTAGGCAGACTGTTCCACTCATCAACTACCCTATTTCCAAACCAAACTCGGCGCAAGCGACCACAAATCAATTACCTTTGGCATTGAATGGAAGTTTCATAGTAGGAATAACTCAGTAACGGTCCCAGATTTTCGCTTAGCAGATTACAATGGACTTAGAGAACACTTATCATCTGTGGACTGGGGTAATGAAGGAGCTATCAATATGACAGTTTTCTGAACACTATACATGCTGCCCAAAGAACATTTATCCCATATAAAGAAATTAGATCGAATAGAAATGACCCAAAATGGATGAATAATAGGCTCAAATATCTTTTAGGGCAGAAGAAAGGAATTTATAGGCGTATCAAAAGAGGTGAGGGTCATCCTACGAATCAGTATATTGACATTAAGAGGACGTTAAAAGGGGATAAGAAAAGCTAAGCGGGACTACGAAATTAAAGTTGCTAGGGATTCGAAAACTAACCCAAAAAGTTTTTTCCAGGTGTATAGAACAAAAGTTAGAGATAGATAGTCCCTTAAAAATAATTATGGGTATCTTACTGACAAAGAGAATGAAATGTGCTCTATTTTTAATAATTATTTTCTCTCGGTTTTCACTCAGGAAGACACTAATAATATCCAAGAATTGGTATTTTAGTGGGCCTGAAGAAGATAAATTATAGTAGTATCACAGTCACTAGCGAAATGGTTATCAAACAGATAGACCGTTTGAAGCAAAATAAATCGCCAGGCCCTGATGAGCTTTTTTTCAAGGGTTCTTAAGGAATGCAAAATTGAACTCTGTGAACCCTTAACTAACATTTTTAACCTATCTCTTCAAACAGGTGTAGTGTCTGATACGTGGAAGATGGCTAATGTAATTCCTATTTTTAAAGCAGGGGACAAGTCTTACCATCAAATTCCCGCTCAATAAGTCTAACTTCAATTGTAGGCAAATTATTAGAGTCGATTATAGCTGATAACATAAGAAGCCATCTCGATAGGCATAATTTGATTAATGATACTCAACATGGATTCACCAGGGGCCGTTCCTGCCTAACTAATTTATTAACTTTTTCAGTAAGGCTTTTGAGGCAGTTGATCATGATAAAGAATTCGATATTGTTTATTTGGATTTTAGTAAAGCTTTTGATAGAGTACCACATCAGAGACTGTTAAAGAAAGTGGCTGCTCACGGCATTGGAGGAAAAGTGTTTTCATGGATCAGTCATGGCTCACCCAATAGGAAGCAGAGGTGTGCATTAATGGGGTTAAATCTGAGTGGGGATCTGTAACAAGTGGCGTTCCACAGGGATCGGTTTTAGGCCCGTTGTTGTTTATAATATATATAAATGACCTTGACGAGGAATTACTAGTGATATGAGCAAATTCGCTGATGACACGAAGATAGGTAGGATAATCGATTCAGACGTAGATGTCACGGAACTTCAGGAGGATTTAGACAAACTCAATTCCTGGTCAGAAAAATGGCAGATGCAGTTCAATGTAGATAAATGCAAAGTTCTAAAGCTCGGGAATGTTCATAACCTAGCACCTACCAGCTTAATAATGTTGAACTCAGCCGTACAGAATGCGAAAGGATCTGGGGTTATGGTAAGCAGCAACCTCAAACCAAGTCAGCAATGCCTAAGCGTAAGAAATAAAGCAAATAGATTACTGGGATTTATATCAAGAAGTGTAAGCAACAGAAGTCCAGCGGTTATATTACAGCTTTATACATCATTAGTAAGGCCTCACCTAGATTATGCAGCTCAGTTCTGGTCTCCATTTTACAGAATGGATATAAATTCGTTAGAAAACATTCAGCGACGAATGACAAAGTTAATTCATAGCATTAGAAATCTTCCGTATGAAGAAAGATTGAAGACCCTTAAATTACATTCACTTGTAAAACGAAGAATGAGGGAGACATGATCGAGGTATATAAGTGGAAGATGGGTATTAATAAGGGGATATAAATAAGGTCTTGAGGATATCTCCAAGAGAGAACCCGCAATAATGGATTCAAATTGGATAAGTTTAGATTTAGAAAGGATATAGGAAAATATTGGTTTGGAAATAGGGTAGTTGATGAGTGGAACAGTCTGCCTAGTAGGGTCATTGAAGCTATGACCTTGGGTAGTTTCAAATTTAGGTTGGATAAATTCATGAGTGAGAGGGTTGGATTTGAGTGGGACTCGCACTTGAGTTAATAGAATCTTCAAAGCTTATTTCTTGGGTAGAATTGAAAATTAGGTTGAACAATTATTCTGTTAGTGGGATGGATTGTGAAGGACCTGCCTAGTATGGCCAACAGGCCTGCTGCAAGTGTTCCTCCTTTCTTATGTTCTTATGTTCTTATATCCTTTCTAAATCTAAAACTTATCTACTTGAACCATTATGTGGGTTCTCTCTTGGAAGATATCCTCAAGACCTTATTTATATCCCCTTTGTAATACCCATTTCCTTTTAACCTCGATCATGTCTCCTCATTCTACGTCTTACAAGTGAATGTAATTTTAGGTCTTCAATCTTTCTTCGAAAGGGAAGATTTCTAATGCTATGTATTAATTTAGTCATTCTACGCTGAATGTTTCTAACGATTTATGCCCATTCTGTAATATGGAGACCAGAACTGGCTGCGTAACCCCTAGGTGAGGCCTTACTAATGATGTATAAAGCTGTAATATAACCTCTGGACTTTGTGCTAACACTTCTTGATATAAATCCCAGTAATCTATTTGCCTTATTACGTACGCTTAGGCATTGCTGTCTTGTTTAAGGTTGCTGCTTACCATCACCCCAAGTCCTTCTCGCAATCTGTATGGCTAAGTTCTACGTATTTAACTTATGTGCTTGGTCCTTGCTTCAATAACCCTACTAGGCAGACTGTTCACTCATCAACTACCCTATTTCCAAACCAATACTTTCCTATATCCTTTCTAAATCTAAAACTATCTAACTTGAATCCATTATTGCGGTTCTCTCTGAGAGATACCCTCAAGACCTTATTTATATCCCCTTTGTTAATACCCATTTTCCACTTGTATTCCTCGATCATAAGAACATAAGAACATAAGAAAGGAGGAACACTGCAGCAGGCCTGTTGGCCCATACTAGGCAGGTCCTTCACAATCCGTCCCACCAACAGAACATTTGCTCAACCCAATTTTCAATGCTACCCAAGAAACAAGCTTTGGTTAATTCCTACCCACTCATGCGCGAGTCCCACTCAAATCCAACCCTCTCACTCATGAATTTATCCAACCTAAATTTGAAACTACCCAAGGTCCTAGCTTCAATAACCCTACTAGGCAGACTGTTCCACTCATCAACTACCCTATTTCCAAACCAATACTTTCCTATATCCTTTCTAAATCTAAACTTATCTACTTGAATCCATTATTGCGGGTTCTCTCTTGAGAGATATCCTCAAGACCTTATTTATATCCCCTTTGTTAATACCCATTTTCCACTTGTATACCTCGATCATGTCTCCCCTCATTCTACGTCTTACAAGTGAATGTAATTTTAGGGTCTTCAATCTTTCTTCGTAAGGAAGATTTCTAATGCTATGTATTAATTTAGTCATTCTACGCTGAATGTTTTCTAACGAATTTATGTCCATTCTGTAATATGGAGACCAGAACTGAGCTGCGTAATCTAGGTGAGGCCTTACTAATGATGTATAAAGCTGTAATATAACCTCTGGACTTCTGTTGCTAACACTTCTTGATATAAATCCCAGTAATCTATTTGCCTTATTACGTACGCTTAGGCATTGCTGTCTTGGTTTAAGGTTGCTGCTTACCATCACCCCCAAGTCCTTCTCCAATCTGTATGGCTAAGTTCTACGTTATTTAACTTATAAGTGCTTGGGTTATGGACACTCCGAGCTTCAGAACCTTGCATTTATCTACATTGAACTGCATCTGCCACTTTTCTGACCACGAATTAAGTTTGTCTAAATCTTCCTGAAGTTCTATGACATCTATGTTTGAATCAATTATCCTACCTATCTTATTCGTCGGGAATTTGCTCATATCACTAGTAATTCCCTCATCAAGGTCATTGATATATATTATAAATAACAATGGGCCTAAGACTGATCCCTGTGGAACACCACTTGTTACAAGTCCCCATTCGGATTTAACCCATTTATGCACACTCTCTGCTTCCTATTGGTGAGCCATGACTCGATCCATGACAGCACTTTTCCCCCAATGCCATGAGCTGCCACTTTCTTTAACAGTCTCTGGTGCGGTACTCTATCAAAGCCTTACTAAAGTCTAAATAAACAATATCAATTCTTTATCGTGATCAACAGCCTCAAAAACTTTACTGAAGAAGGTTAATAAATTAGATAGGCAGGAACGGCCCTCGTGAATCCATGCTGGTATCATTAATCAAATTATGGTTATCTAGATGGCTTCTAATAATATCAGCTATAATTGACTCTAGTAATTTGCCTACAATTGAGGTCAGGCTTATTGGGCATTAGTTTGACGGTAGTGACTTGTCCCCTGCTTTAAAAATAGAATTACATTAGCCATCTTCCACATATCAGACACTACACCTGTTTGAAGAGATAAATTAAAAATGTTAGATATATCGTTTGATCTGCTTTCTTCCATAGACTAATTTATTTACAGTTTTAGAAGCACAATCAACTTTGTTAATGCAGTCATTGACCTCAATATTTACTTTATTTATTGTATGTACAAATATTTTAGTCAGTACTGTACCAATTTATTCTACATAAAATCATTTATATCTAGAAATATGTTTTTGTAATGATACTTAGCTTTTGCATAGCATATCTAGAAACATTTTAAATTCTCATTTATTACCGCTTATTTGTTGTACATAAAGTAGTGAAGAAGTTAGGCTCTAAGCTTCTGCAGTTGTTGAGAGAGTTAGCCTCCCTAAGCTGCAGTTAGTAAAGAGTTAGCCTCTGAGCTGTTGTTGCCAGGATCTACTTGCCTCAGACATTTTATTTTACTGAATAAATTCATGCCGTATAATTTTCCTCCATTTTGTTAAAATATTTTCTACTTGATAACTAAACTTGCTTCTTTTCTGTCTTGCACTGAAATAAGAAAAGGTTTTGTCTTTTTCACGAAATATCCTCGTAGAAGTGATGTATAATTATACAGGCTTAGGGTTTTATAATAATAAAGCATGTGATTCTCTTACAAGTAAATGAGGCTAATGTTGCACAAATAATTTTTTTAAGTATCTTGAGACAGTTTAAGAGTGTAGTTGTTTGGTAAGAATTTCTTGATTAAAACATTAGTTATGTGGTGTTGGTGTTGTTTGTGGTTAAAATTGTGTGGTGGTAGTGATGTTTTTGGTTAATATTATTGTGGTGGTAGTGTTGTTTGTGGTTATTATTGTGTGGTGTTACTGATGTTTTGGTTAATATTGTGGTGTTACTGATGTTTTGGTTAATATTGTGTAGTGGTACTGATGTTTGTGGTTAATATTGTGTGGTGTTACTGATGTTTGTGGTTAATATTGGTGGTGGTAGTGTTGTTTGTGGTTAATATTGTGTGATGGTAGTGTTGTCTGAGGTTAATATTGTGTGGTGGTAGTGTTGTTTGTGGTTAATATTGTGTGTGAATTATTACTGATGTTTGAGTTCTTAATATTATTGTGGTGGTAGTGTTGTTTGTGGTTAATATTGTGTGGTGGTAGTGTTGTCTGAGGTTAATGTTGTGTAGTGGTAGTGTTGTCTGAGGTTAATGTTATTGTGGTGGTAGTGTTGTCTGGGGTTAATGTTATTGTGGTGGTAGTGTTGTCCGAGGTTAATATTGTGTGGTTGGTAGCGTTATCTGTGGTTAATATTATTTGGTGGTAGTGTTGTTTGTAGTTACCATTGTGTGTTGGCAGTGTTGTCTGGGGTTAATGTGTGTGGTGGTGGTGTTTATAGTTATTGTGTAGTGGTGGTAGTGTTTGTGGATAACATTGTGTGGTGTGGTGTTGTTTGTGGTTAACATTGTGTGGTGGTAGTGTTGTCTGGTTAATATTGTGTGATGGTAGTGTATTTTTAGGTTAACATTGTGTGTGTTCAGTGGACTTTTTAGTGGCTTCCCAAAACTCACCCACTCCTTAGTGGTCTTGTAGTGAGTTACAACCCTACCTACTCCCCTCATTAGAGGGTGTACAAAAATATCCTGTATTGTATTTTTTTATTTCATGAAGTTGTCACCCCCCTGTGTGTTATAACATCTGGTCTGGTGTTATCACATCTTGTCTGGATGTTATCACATCTGGTCTCTGGATACAGTTGGTTCTTTATAAAGTGCCTCTGTACAGGAGGCTCTGTTTATACAGAAGGTTAGGTTCCATGCTACTGTTGTACAGGAGGGCCCTGCTCATACAGCAGGGTTAGGTTCCAGGCTACTGCTGTACAGGAGGGTCCCCTTCATGCAACAGGTTAGGTTCCAAGGGTCTGCTGTCAGGAGGGCCCTGCTCATACAGCAGGTTAGGTTTCATGCTCTGCTGTACAGGAGGGTCCCGTTCATGCAGCAGGTTAGGTTCCAGGCTACTGCTGTCAGGAGGGTCCCGTTCATGGGCAGGTTAGGTTCCAGGCTCTGCTGTACAGGAGGGGGCCCGTTCATGCGGGGTTAGGTTCCATGCTACTGCTGTACAGGAGGGCCCTGCTCATACAGCAGGTTAGGTTTCATGCTACTGCTGTACAGGAGGATCCCGCTCATACAGCAGGTTAGGTTCCATCCCACTTCTGTCGGGAGGGCCCTGCTCCTTTCAGCAGGTTGGGGTTTCCCTGCTCTGCTGTACAGGAGGGTCCCACTCATAACAGGTTAGGTTCCCCCCTACTGCTGTACGGGGGGGGTACCGTTCATGCAGCAGGTTAGGTTCCCGGCTCTGCTGTACAGGAGGGCCCCACTCATACAGCAGGTTAGGTTTCATGCTACTGCTGTACGGAGGGTCCCCTCATACAGCAGGTTAGGTTCCCTGCTCTTCTGTACCAGGAGGGCCCCACTCATGGGAGGTTGGGGTTTTATGCTACTGCCCGTGCCGGAGGGTCCCCCTCCTTGGGGTTAGGTTTCATGCTACTGCTGTCAGGAGGGTCCTGTTTTACAGCCAGTTAGGTTCCCTCTACTGCTGTACAGGAGGAAAATCATACAGCAGGTTAGGTTCCCGGCTACTGCTGTACAGGAGGGTACCGTTCATGCAGCAGGTTAGGTTCCAGGCTACTGCTGTGGGGGGGGCCCCACTCATACAGCAGGTTAGGTTTCATGCTCTGCTGTACAGGAGGGTCCCGCTCATACAGCAGGTTAGGTTCCATGCTACTTCCCGTACAGGAGGGGGCCCCCCTCATACAGCAGGTTGGTTTCATGCTACTGCTGTACCGGAGGGTCCGCTCATACAGCAGGTTGGGGTTTTATGCTACTGCTGTACAGGAGGGTCCTGCTTATACAGCCAGTTATGTTCCATGTTACTGCTGTCAGGAGGGCCCCACTCATACAACAGGTTAGGTTCCAGGCTACTGCTGTACAGGAGGGTCCCGTTCTTTCAGCAGGTTGGGTTCCAGGCTCTGCTGTACAGGGGGGCCCGCTCATACAGCGGGTTGGTTTCGGCTATTTTCCTGTGAAGGGCCCCACTCATACAGCAGGTTGGGTTTTCCCATGCTACTGCTGTACGGGGAGGACACCACTCATACAGCAGGTTAGGTTCCATCCTACTTCTGTCGGGGGGGGTCCTGCTTATACACCCGGTTGGGTTCCATGTTACTGCTGCACAGGGGGCCCCCCTTTAAAACAGCATTTTAGTTTCCATGCTACTGCTGTACGGGAGGCACCACTTATACAGCAGATTAGGTTCCTAGCTATGCTGTAAAGTAAAAATCACTGTAAATGTGAAACATAGCCTTTTTTACTTTCAAATGCATATAAAACCCCTGATAACATGTTTACACTATCAATATTGGGTAAATATAGCTCCCTAAATGCATATACAGTACACATATTATTACCTTAAAATATTTTCATTCTTAACTTCTAGAGATGAATATTTTGTATTGTAGAAAGTTTGAATAAATAAAAATGTGTATAATTGAAAACCCTGTTTTAAAGTGGCACTTAAAGTGGGCCTGTCTATATTGTATAATTTTTCAAATGTATAAATCTTTCTTTCAACAAATCAGCCATCTTCCACCAAGGGGGGGTGGCCCAAAAAAAAAAAAAAATTTTTCTCTTTTTAAGTTTAGTAATGTATACAGGAAAAGGGGGGTTTTCCCCCCCGTCCCGCTTTTTTGTTGACTTTTTAAAACGCATTGGTTTTCGGAGGAAAATCTGTTCCCCCTTCCCCATGGAGATAAGAGGAAATAAAAACAAAAACTAGTAAGAAAATAGAAGAAAACCCCAGAGGGGGTTTTATATGCTTGTACATGAATATGAGGGGCCCGGAAGTAGAAGTAAAAGACATACCTGAAATCTTGCATGTTTATGAGACAGAAAAAAAAACACCACAATCCTACCATCATGTAAAACAATTACAGGGTTTCGTTTTACACCCACTTGGAGGACGGAAATCCTCCCTGGGGGGTTGCTGTCTCCAACCATACCTATAAATGTATAAAATGATTGAAATTGAATAGCACTTGCTGGAAAAGGGCCCTTTCTGGATAGTGTTCAATTTTGACCCAAGATTTCAATGGGAAAGCAAAAAAAAACCTACCTACCTGGTGTCTACCTGGAGGGGGGTTTCCCGGGGTCAGTGCCCCCACTGCCCCCATCCCCCAAAACCCGGGCCCTTTTGGTGGATCACGCCTATTAACCAGACTGTTATTTGGATGCAGACCAAATATTAACCCTTTAACTGTCCAAATGTTTATTTACGTTTTTATTGTAGGGCAATTTTCTGTGTGTAAGACAAAAAAAAAAAATTTTTAAAAACCCCCACTTATCGAGATATAAGGCAGAAAAATTCACTGGATGCTCACCTGAGGGCAAAATTGTCCCGCCACTTAGAAATGTTGCCAAATACCATTATTTAATTTACATGATTTTTTCCTGATAATTACAATTTTGTAGTTCTTGTGATATCAGCCAACTTTATTCTGAAATAATGTTAGGTACTGAAATTGTAATCAAAACAGCCCTCCCCACTTAACAACGGAGTTCCGTTCCCCCGACCATTTTGGGGGAAAAAAACATCGTAACAAAAAGGGGGACTATAATGGTAGTGGGTTTTGTCAACCATCTTTGATATTTTAAAAAGTCACCTCTGCCCCCCTTTTAAAATTTTTAGTATATTTTTTAAAAATTTTTTTTCAAAAGTTACTGTATATTGTA
>WNWK01043024.1:0-15701 GCA_009830355.1 Cherax destructor
GGGGAGACATGATCGAGGTATACAAGTGGAAAATGGGTATTAACAAAGGGGATATAAATAAGGTCTTGAGGATATCTCTCCAAGAGAGAACCCGCAATAATGGATTCAAGTTAGATAAGTTTAGATTTAGAAAGGATATAGGAAAGTATTGGTTTGGAAATAGGGTAGTTGATGAGTGGAACAGTCTGCCTAGTAGGGTTATTGAAGCAAGGACCTTGGGTAGTTTTAAATTTAGGTTGGATAAATTCATGAGTGAAAGGGGTTGGATTTGATTGGGAATTGCACATGAGTAAATAAAATTATTAAAGCTTATTTCTTGGGTAGCATTGAAAATTAGGTTGAACAAATATTCTGTTAGTGGGATGGAATGTGAAGGACCTGCCTAGTATGGGCCAACAGGCCTGCTGCAGTGTTCCTCCTTTCTTATGTTCTTATGTTCAAATAGATTACTGGGATTTATATCAAGAAGTGTAAGCAACAGAAGTCCAGCGGTTATATTACAGCTTTATACATCATTAGTAAGGCCTCACCTAGATTATGCAGCTCAGTTCTGGTCTCCATTTTACAGAATGGATATAAATTTGTTAGAAAACATTCAGCGACGAATGACAAAGTTAATTCATAGCATTAGAAAACTTCCGTATGAAGAAAGATTGAAGACCCTTAAATTACATTCACTTGTAAGACGAAGAATGAGGGGAGACATGATCGAGGTATATAAGTGGAAGATGGGTATTAATAAGGGGGATATAAATAAGGTCTTGAGGATATCTCTCCAAGAGAGAACCCGCAATAATGGATTCAAATTGGATAAGTTTAGATTTAGAAAGGATATAGGAAAGTATTGGTTTGGAAATAGGGTAGTTGATGAGTGGAACAGTTAGTTACCATTTTGTCCTAGGCACATGTCGATTTGACACTAGGCCTGTTGTATGTATGTGTGTGAGTGTGTGTGTAAGGAAACACTTCGAAATGTTTCCGCCCCGTCGGGAATAGAACCCGGGCCCTCCGTGCGTGAAGTCTGCCTAGTAGGGTCATTGAAGCTAGGACCTTGGGTAGTTTCAAATTTAGGTTGGATAAATACATGAGTGAGAGGGGTTGGATTTAAGTGGGACTCGCACTTGAGTTAATAGAATCTGCAAAGCTTATTTCTTGGGTAGAATTGAAAATTAAGTTGGGCAATTATTCTGTTAGTGGGATGGATTGTGAAGGACCTGCCTAGTATGGGCCAACAGGCCTGCTGCAGTGTTCCTCCTTTCTTATGTTCTTATGTTCTTATGTAAGGGAGAACCAACATATTTTTGGTTGAATAAGGTTGATTGTCCCTTTTTGGATTGTAAAAAGTATTCCTAGCTATTTTAAAAGATTTATCAATTATGTTTCTTGGGTATTTTAAATCATTAGCTATTTTCTTGCATATATATATATATATATATATATATATATATATATATATATATATATATATATGTCGTGCCGATTAGGTAAAACTGGTCAATTAGCAAGAACTCATCTAAAATTAAGTCCTTTCTAAAATTTTCTCTGTTACGTTTAAAGATATATTTTTTTCATTTATGTTAATGTAAGAATTTATAATTTTGTACCAAGAGAAACTTTGAAAACCTACCTAACCTTATTACAACAAGCGCAATTTAATTTAGCCTAACCCAACTAAATATATTTTAGATACGTTAACATTAATTTAATAATAAACAAACACAATGAAATATATTTTTTTCGTTATGTTCAGAATGTTTGTTATGTTTGGTATTGTTTGTTTGCAAACGTGTCATTACGATATCGTGAGTCTTGCCAGTCATATTCTATCGCCCTAGACTGGGTTCCCTCTTATATTTCGTCGCCCTTAACAGGTTTCACTTTCATATTCCATCGCCCTAGACGGGTTTCCCTGTCAAATTTTATCGCCTTGAACATGTTTCACTTTCATATTCCATCGCCCTAGACTGGTTTCCCTGTCAAATTTGATCGCCTTAAACAGGTTTCACTTTCATATTTCATCGCCCTAGACAGGATTCTCTCATATTTCGTCTCCCTGGATAGGTTTTCCTGTCATATTCCATGGCTGTCATATTTCATCGCTCTGGACGGGTTTCCCTTTCATATTTTATAGCTCTGCACAGGTTTCCCTGTCATATTTCAATGTCATGGACAGGTTTCACTGTCATATTTCACCACTCATTTATATTTCACCACTCTTTTATATTCCATTGCACTGGACAGGTTTCACTGTCATATTTCATGGCCCTGAACGGGGTTTCCTTTCATATTTCGTCGCAATGGACGGGTTTCCCTGTCATATTTCGTTGCAATGAAAGGGTTTCCTTGTCATATTTCATCGCTCTGTACAGGTTTCCCTGTTATACTTCAACGCTCTCCACAGGTTTCTCTGTCATATTTCATCGCAATGGACAGGTTTCTCTGTCATATTTTAACGCCCTGGACAGGTTTTTTTGCCATATGTCTTCACCCAGGACAGGTTTCCCTGTAGATGCGAGTTGTAGATGCGTGGAACAATCTTCCGAGTACTGTGATAGAGGCTAGGACCTTGGGTGGCTTTAAAAAGAGATTGGACAAATATATGAGTGGGAGGGGCTGGGTTTGATTGGTGTCGTGAGTACGGGAATAAATTCTTAGGTAGTGGTGGTTTTGATATGGACCTGCCTTGTATGGGCCAGTAGGCCTTCTGCAGTGTTCCTCCATTCTTATGACTTTGGCGAAATTATTGCATACACAAATTTTCACTTGTCTTATATGGCAAGGTGAGCGTTGCTATTTAAGCCAAAATCGCAAGTTTTACCTAATCGGCACGACATATATATATATATATATATATATATATATATATATATATATATATATATATATATATATATATATATATATATATATATATATATATGTGTGTGTGTGTGTGTGTGTATGTCGTGCTGAACAGGTAAAACTTGCTATTTTGGCTTAAATATCAACGCTCTCTGCCTAGTAAGGCAAGCTAAAATTGTGTATGCAAAATTTCGCAAAATCATTCTGAACCTAACGAAAAAAATATTTCATTGACTTTGTTTATTACTAAATTATTGCAAACTTTACTAAAATATGTTTAGTTGAATTATGCTAAATTAAATTGCTCTTGTAATAATAAGGTTAGGTAAGTTTTCTAAGGTACTTTTGGTACAAAATTATTAATTTTTATGATAACATAAATGAAAAAAATATATATCTTTAAACGCATAAGAGAAATTTTTAGAAAGGACTTAATTTTACCGAGGACATACGGTGGTGTGGTTGCCTCCGGGTTCGAATCCTCGGCTAGTCGCAGTTTTGTTATTGATTAAATACCACTCGTTCGTGGTTACAATATATATATACATATATATATATATATATATATATATATATATATATATATATATATATATATATATATATATATATAAACCTCATAGGTCTATACTTGATAATTTTTTGAGTGTTGGTGAACAGGGGATATGCAGCCTTTATAAAGACTTGTTAAAATACATAGACGTGAAAGCTAAGAATGCGTGATACACAGATGAGTGACCCATAATGGGAACAATTAATGATAAGGAAACAAGCAAAACAAGAACAAATTTGCACATTTTCTTTATAAAACAAGAAAACTAAGACAAATAAGAAAATTTTCTGAGCAATATAAGGGCAAATAAGAAAATTTTCAAAGTAAAATAAGAAAAAAAATAAGTAAATTTTCTAAGCAAGTAAAACAAGGGCAAATAAGGAAAATTTCTAAAATAAGGATAACTAAGGAAATTTTCTAAGTGAAAGAAGAAAATTTTCTAAGTAAAATAGGGGAAAATAAGCATTTTTTTAAGCAAGTAAAATAAGGGGATATAAGGAAATTTTCTTGTTAAAATAAGGAAAAAATAAGCAAAAAATTATATGTAAATTAAAGGACAAATGAAGACATTTCTAAATATGGAAAAATAAGGCTATTTTTTAAGTAAAATTAGGAAATTTTCTAAGCAAGTAAAACAAGGAAATATATGGCAATTTGTAATCAAAATAAAGGAAATTAGAAAATTTTCTGAATAAAATGAGGACAAATAAGGAAATCTTCTAAATAAGGAGAAATAAGGAAGGTCTTTAAGTAAAATAAGGAATACTAAGGAAATTTTCTAATCAAGCAAGGACAAATAAGGAAATTTGTAAATAAAATAAAAAATAAGAAAATCTCCTAACTAAAGTAAGGAAAAATATGGAAATTTTCTAAGTAAAATAAGGACAAATACTTAAATTTTTTAAGCAAGTAAAACAAGTATAAATAAGGAAATTTTCAAAATGGTGACTTAAATTTCGACCTTTCCCCATCCCCAAAAAAGTGAAATAATTACTTATGCAAATCTTCGCATTAGCCTACGCAATTTTAAATTTTCGCATTACCAAAATTTGGCCAATAATAAGTAACATTTTCTAGCTTAGCTCAAATAAAAAATTAAAACTAAGCGCAGCTAAAATTTACATAAAAGTTATTCTTGTGGGACGCTAAAGAGCGTAAATCAAGCCATTAAGGAGGGGGAACTATGATAAAATTAATTGACGCAATATTTTTATGCAATGTCTCGGTAAATGCTGTGCAGCTGCGTGCTGTGTGTTGCCATGACGATGATTGTCCTTAATGGCCGCTATAATGCAATTAATCAGCTATTATTACCCCTGCAGCTGGGGCCGGATTGTTGGGAAGTGTTATTGCTGGGGTACCGGATGCCTGGGCCAGCCAACAAGTTAGCCAGCCAGCCACACAGGCAGCCAGCGAACACGTCAACCAACAAGTCAACCAACAAGTCAGCCAGCCAGCCAACCAGAGGGCAAGCCAGCCAGCTAGCCAGGTAGAAAGCCAGACGACCAGCCAGCCAAGAAGTAAGCCAGCCAGCCAGACAGGCAGCCAGCCAGCCAGAGGGCAAGCCAGCCAGCTAGCCAGGTAGAAAGCAAGACGGCCAGCCAGCCTTGCGAGTGACAACTAGTAGATGGTAGGTCATAGTGATCCTAGCACATGGCAGGTTTTAGTGATCCTAGGAGATGGTAGGTTTCAGTGATCCTAGTAGATGGTACGTCTTAGTGATCCTAGCAGATGGTAGGTTTTAGTGATCCTAGGAGATGGTAGGTTTCAGTGATCCTAGTAGATGGTACGTCTTAGTGATCCTAGCAGATGGTAGGTTTTAGTGATCCTAGGAGATGGTAGGTTTTAGTGATCCTAGCAAATAGTAGGTCTTAGTGATCCTGGCAGATGGTAGGTCTTAGTGATCCACACAGATGGTAGGTTTTAGTGATCCAAACAGATGGTAGGTCTTAGTGATCCTAGTAACAGCAGCACTAGCAGCACGAAGAGCAACAACACCAGCAGCACTAGCAACAGCAGCAAAAACAGCAGCAGCAACTACAGCAACAGCGGCACCAGCAGCAACAGCAGCAACAGCAGCACCAGCAGCAACAGCAGCACCAGCAGCACCAGCAGCACCAACAGTAGCAACAGCAGTAACACCATGACCAGCAACATCAGCACCAGCAGCTGCAACAGCAGCATCAACAGCATGACCAGCAACAGCAGCAACAGTAGCAACAGCAACAGTAGCACCAGCACCAACAGCAGCAACATCAACACCAGCTGCTGCTACAGCAGCAACAGCACCATCAGCAGCAACAGCAGCACCAGCAGCACCAGCAGCACCAACAGTAACAACAGCATGACCAGCAACAGCAGCATCAACAGCATGACCAGCAACAGCAGCATCAACAGCATGACCAGCAACAGCAGCATCAACAGCATGACCAGCAACAGCAGCATCAACAGCATGACCAGCAACAGTAGCAACAGCAGCACCAGCAGCAACAACAGCAACAACAGCAGCAACACCATGACCAGCAACATCAGCACCAGCAGCTGCAACAGCAGCAACAGCATGACCAGCAGCAACAGCATGACCAGCAACAGCAGCATCAACAGCATGACCAGCAACAGCAGCATCAACAGCATGACCAGCAACAGCAGCATCAACAGCATGACCAGCAACAGCAGCATTAACAGCATGACCAGCAACAGCAGCATTAACAGCATGACCAGCAACAGCAGCATCAACAGCATGACCAGCAACAGTAGCAACAGCAGCACCAGCAGCAACAACAGCAACAACAGCAGCAACACCATGACCAGCAACATCAGCACCAGCAGCTGCAACAGCAGCAACAGCATGACCAGCAGCAACAGCATGACCAGCAACAGCAGCATCAACAGCATGACCAGCAACAGCAGCATCAACAGCATGACCAGCAACAGCAGCATCAACAGCATGACCAGCAACAGCAGCATTAACAGCATGACCAGCAACAGCAGCATTAACAGCATGACCAGCAACAGCAGCATCAACAGCATGACCAGCAACAGCAGCAACAGTAGCAACAGCAAGAGTAGCAACAGCACCAACAGCAGCAACATCAACACCAGCTGCTGCAACAGCAGCAACAGCAGCACCAGCAGCAACAGTAACACCAGCACCAACAGCAGCAACAGTAGCACCAGCACCAACAGCAGCAACAGTAGCAGAGCTCTGGTGTGACGATCTCAGACTCTCCAGAAACTAAAGCTGCCATGTCCTACCCCAGACCACTAGACCTACCCCAGACCACTAGACCTACCCCAGACCACTAGACCTACCCCAGACCACTAGACCTACCCCAGACCACTAGACCTACCCCAGATCACTAGACCTACCCCAGACCATTAGACGTACCCCAGACCACTAGACCTACCCTAGACCATCAGACCTACCCCAGACCACTAGACCTACACTAGACCACTTGACCTACCTCAGACCACTAGACCTACCCCAGACCACTAGACCTACCCCAGACCACTAGACCTACCTCAGACTACTAGACAAACCCCAGACCACAAGACCTTCCCCAGACCACAAGACCTTCCCCAGACCACAAGACCTTCCCCAGACCACAAGACCTTCCACAAGACTATTAGACCTATCCCAAACCACTAGACCTACTTCAGACCAATAGACCTACCCCAGACCACTCGACCTACCTCAGACAACTAGAAAAACCCCAGACCACAAGACCTTCCCCAGACCACATGACCTTCCACCAGACTACTAGACCTATCCCAAACCACTAGACCTACCCCAGACCACTAGACCTACCCCAGACCACTAGACCTTTCCCCAGACTACTAGTCCTACGCCAGACCACTAGACATACCCCCAGACTACTTACCCTACCCCAGACCTCTAGACCTACCCCAGTCCACTAGACCTACCCCAGACCCCTAGACGTACCCCAGACCATAAGACCTTCCCCCAGACCACTAGACCTACCCAAGACCACTAGACCTACCCCAGATAACTAGACCTACCCCAGACCACAAGACCTTCCCACAGACTACTTGACTTACCCAAGACCACTAGACCTACCCCAGATAACTAGACCTACCCCAGACCACAAGACCTTCCCCAGACCACTAGACCTACCCAAGACCACTAGACCTACCCCAGATAACTAGACCTACCCCAGACCATCAGACCTACCCCAGACCACTAGACCTACACTAGACCACTTGACCTACCTCAGACCACTAGACCTACCCCAGACCACTAGACCTACCCCAGACCACTAGACCTACCTCAGACTACTAGACAAACCCCAGACCACAAGACCTTCCCCAGACCACAAGACCTTCCCCAGACCACAAGACCTTCCCCAGACCACAAGACCTTCCACAAGACTATTAGACCTATCCCAAACCACTAGACCTACTTCAGACCAATAGACCTACCCCAGACCACTCGACCTACCTCAGACAACTAGACAAACCCCAGACCACAAGACCTTCCCCAGACCACATGACCTTCCACCAGACTACTAGACCTATCCCAAACCACTAGACCTACCCCAGACCACTAGACCTACCCCAGACCACTAGACCTTTCCCCAGACTACTAGTCCTACGCCAGACCACTAGACATACCCCCAGACTACTTAACCTACCCCAGACCTCTAGACCTACCCCAGTCCACTAGACCTACCCCAGACCCCTAGACGTACCCCAGACCATAAGACCTTCCCCCAGACCACTAGACCTACCCAAGACCACTAGACCTACCCCAGATAACTAGACCTACCCCAGACCACAAGACCTTCCCACAGACTACTTGACTTACCCAAGACCACTAGACCTACCCCAGATAACTAGACCTACCCCAGACCACAAGACCTTCCCCCAGACCACTAGACCTACCCAAGACCACTAGACCTACCCCAGATAACTAGACCTACCCCAGACCATCAGACCTACCCCAGACCACTAGACCTACACTAGACCACTTGACCTACCTCAGACCACTAGACCTACCCCAGACCACTAGACCTACCCCAGACCACTAGACCTACCTCAGACTACTAGACAAACCCCAGACCACAAGACCTTCCCCAGACCACAAGACCTTCCCCAGACAACAAGACCTTCCCCAGACCACAAGACCTTCCACAAGACTATTAGACCTATCCCAAACCACTAGACCTACTTCAGACCAATAGACCTACCCCAGACCACTCGACCTACCTCAGACAACTAGACAAACCCTAGACCACAAGACCTTCCCCAGACCACATGACCTTCCACCAGACTACTAGACCTATCCCAAACCACTAGACCTACCCCAAACCACTAGACCTACCCCAGACCACTAGACCTTTCCCCAGACTACTAGTCCTACGCCAGACCACTAGACATACCCCCCGACTACTTAACCTACCCCAGACCTCTAGACCTACCCCAGTCCACTAGACCTACCCCAGACCCCTAGACGTACCCCAGACCATAAGACCTTCCCCCAGACCACTAGACCTACCCAAGACCACTAGACCTACCCTAGATAACTAGACCTACCCCAGACCACTAGACCTACCCTAGACCTCTAGACCTACCCCAGACCACTAGACTTACCCCCAGACTACTAGACCTACCCCACACATATAGACCTACCCCAGACCACTAGACCTACCCCCAGACTACTAGACCTACCCCAGACCATTACTTATCCGCAGTCTACTAGACCTACCCTGGACCACTAGACCTACCCCAGACCACTAGACTTACCCCCAGACTACTAGATCTACCCCAGACCTTTACACCTGTCCCAGACCAATAGACTTACTTCCAAACCACTAGACCTACCCCAGACCATTAGACTTACCCGCAGACTACTAGACTTACCCTAGACAACTAGACCTACCCCATACCACTAGACCTACCCCAGACCACAAGACCTGCCCCAGACCCCTAGATCTACACCAGACATCTAGACCTACCCCAGACCACTAGACGTACCCCAGACTACTAGATCTACCCCAGACCTCTAGACCTTCCCCAGACCACTAGACTTACCCCCAGACCACTAGACCTACCCCAGACCATTAGACTTACCCGCAGACCACTAGACCTACCCCAGACAACAAGACCTTCCCCCAGACTACTAGACTTACCCCAGACCACTAGAGCTACCCGAGACCACTAGACCTACCCTAGACCTCTAGACCTACCCCAGACCACTAGACTTACCCCCAGACTACTAGACGAACCCCAGACCTCTAGACCTACCCTAGACCACTAGACCTACCCCCAGACTACTAGTTCTACACCAGACCTCTAAACCTTCCCCAGACCACTAGACCTACCACCAGACTACTAGACCTACCCCAGACCTCTAGACCTTCCCCAGACCACTAGACCTACCACCAGACTACAAGACCTACCCCAGACCATTACTTACTCGCAGTCTACTAGACCTACCCTAGACCACTAGACCTACCCCAGACCACTAGACTTACCCCCAGACTACTAGATCTACCCCAGACCTCTAGACCTTCCCCAGACCACTAGACTTACTTCCAAACCACTAGACCTACCCCAGACCATTAGACTTACCCGCAGACTCCTAGACCTACCCTAGACCACTAGACCTACACCAGACCACAAGACCTACCCCAGACCACAAGACCTACCCCAGACCACTAGATCTACCCCAGACATCTAGACCTACCCCAGACCACTAGACTTACCCCCAGACTACTAGACCTACCCCAGACCTCTAGACCTACCCCAGACAACTAGACCTACCCCAGACTAATAGATCTACCCCAGACGTCTAGACCTTCCCCAGACAACTAGACTTACCCCCAGACCACTAGACCTACCCCCGACCATAAGACCTTCCCCAGACTACTAGACTTACCCCAGACCACTAGACCTACCCCAAACCACTAGACCTACCACAGACCATTAGACTTACCCGCAGACTACTAGACCTACCCTAGACCACTAGACCTACACCAGACTACAAGACCTACCCCAGATCACAAGACCTGCCCCAGACCACTAGATCTACCCCAGACATCTAGACCTACCCCAGACCACTAGACTTACCCCCAGACTACTAGACCTACCCCAGACCTCTAGACCTACCCAAGACCACTAGACCTACCCCAGACTACTAGATCTACCCCAGACGTCTAGACCTTCACCAGACCACTAGACTTACCCCCAGACCACTAAACCTACCCCAGACCATAAGACCTTCCCCCAGACTATTAGACTTACCCCAGACCACTAGACCTACCCCAGACCACTAGACTTACCCTAGACCTCTAGACCTACCCCAGACCACTAGACTTACCCCCAGACTACTAGATCTACCCCAGACCTCTAGACCTTCCCCAGACCACTAGACCTACCCCAGACCATTAGACTTACCCGCAGTCTACTAGACCTAACCTAGACCTCTAGACCTTCCCCAGACCACTAGACCTACCCCCAGACTACTAGATCTACCCCACACCTCTAGACCTTCCCCAGACCACTAGACTTACCCCCAAACCACTAGATATACCCCAGACCATTAGACATACCAGCAGACTACTAGACCTACCCTAGACCACTAGACCTACCCCTGACTACTAGACCTACCCCAGACCACTAGACATACCCCTGACCACTATACCTACCCTAGACCACTAGACCTACCCCAGACCACTGGACCTACCTTAGACCACTAGATCTACCCCTGACCACTAGCCCTGCCCCCAGACTACTAGACCTACCCCAAACCACTAGACCTCCCCTCCAGACTACTAGACCACCCCCAGACCACTAGTCTTACCCCAGACCACTATACCTTCCCTAGACCACTAGACCTACCGTAGACCACTAGACCTTTCCCAGACCACTAGACCTACCCCAGACCTCTAGACCTACCTGAGGCTACTAGACCTACGCAAGACCATTAGACCTACCTCAGACTACTAGACCTACCCCAGACTACTAGACCTTCCCCAGACTACTAGACCTTCCCAAGACTACTAGACCAACTCCAGACTACTAGACCTACCCTAGACCACTAGACCTACCCCAGACTACTAGACATACCCCAGACCAGTAGACCTACCCTAGACCACTAGACCTACCCCAGACCACCAGACCTACCCCAGACCACTAGACCTACCTTGAGACCACTAGACTTACCCATAGACCACTAGACTTTTTCCAGAGTACTAGACCTACTCCCTGACCACTAGACCTACGTCCAGACCACTACACCTACCACAGACCACTAGATCTACTCCCAGATCACTAGACCTACCCCAGACCACTAGATCTACCCCAGACCACTAGACTTACAAAGACTACTAGACCTAACCCAGATCACTAGATCTACCCCACACCACTAGACCTTCCCCAGACCACAAGACCTTCTCCAGTGAGGCCTGATATTGGACCTGGTTGCAGGGACGTTGAACTCACACTGCTAGAGAAGGATGGTTGGTCAGCACACTGCTAGAGAAGGAGGGATCAGCACACTGCTAGAGAAGGAGGGTTTGTCAGCACACTGCTAGAGAGACAGGGTTGGTCAGCACACTGCTAGAGAAGGAGGATTGGTCAGCACACTGCTAGAGAAGGAGGGATCAGCACACTGCTGGAGAGGGAGGGGTCAGCACACTGCTGGAGAGGGAGGGGTCAGCACACTGCTGGAGAAGGAGGGATCAGCACACTGCTGGAGAGGGAGGGGTCAGCACACTGCTGGAGAGGGAGGGGTCAGCACACTGCTAGAGAAGGAGGGATCAGCACACTGCTGGAGAGGGAGGGGTCAGCACACTGCTGGAGAGGGAGGGGTCAGCACACTGCTGGAGAAGGAGGGATCAGCACACTGCTGGAGAGGGAGGGGTCAGCACACTGCTGGAGAGGGAGGGGTCAGCACACTGCTGGAGAGGGATGGGTCAGCACACTGCTAGAGAAGGAGGGTTTGTCAGCACACTGCTAGAGAGACAGGGTTGGTCAGCACACTGCTAGAGAGACAGGGTTGGTCAGCACACTGCTAGAGAAGGAGGGATCAGCACACTGCTAGAGAAGGAGGGATCAGCACACTGCTGGAGAGGGAGGGGTCAGCACACTGCTGGAGAGGGAGGGGTAAGCACACTGCTGGAGAGGGAGGGGTCAGCACACTGCTGGAGAAGGAGGGATCAGCACACTGCTGGAGAGGGAGGGGTCAGCACACTGCTGGAGAGGGAGGGGTCAGCACACTGCTGGAGAGAGAGGGGTCAGCACACTGCTGGAGAGGGAGGGGTCAGCACACTGCTGGAGAGGGATGGGTCAGCACACTGCTGGAGAGGAAGGGATCAGCACACTGCTGGAGAGGGAGGGGTCAGCACACTGCTGGAGAGGAGGGGTCAGCACACTGCTGGAGAGGGAGGGTCAGCACACTGCTGGAGAGGAGGGGTCAGCACACTGCTGGAGAGGGGGGTCAGCACACTGCTGGAGAGGGAGGGATCAGCACACTGCTGGAGAGGGAGGGGTCAGCACACTGCTGGAGAGGGAGGGGTCAGCACACTGCTAGAGAGGGAGGGGTCAGCACACTGCTGGAGAGGGAGGGGTCAGCACACTGCTGGAGAGGGAGGGGTCAGCACACTGCTGGAGAGGGAGGGATCAGCACACTGCTGGAGAGGGAGGGGTCAGCACACTGCTGGAGAGGGAGGAATCAGCACACTGCTGGAGAGGGAGGGGTCAGCACGCTGCTGGAGAGGGAGGGGTCAGCACGCTGCTGGAGAGGGAGGGGTCAGCACACTGCTGGAGAGGGAGGGGTCAGCACACTGCTGGAGAGGGAGGGGTCAGCACACTGCTGGAGAGGGAGGGGTCAGCACACTGCTGTGTTAAGGGGATTGGCTGTGATAAATGATTTAGAAAAACCAGGACCGACAAGTTCAACAACAAAACCATTGTTCAACATTTGTGAGTCTTTACTGACGAGGAAACGTTTCGGCAGCCAGTGCCTTCTTCAGTCCAAAGCATTGAAGAACAGGGGATAAAGAGGAGGAGTTTGAGGAAATCAGTCCCTCACCTTGGAGTCCATGTGTTCAGTCCCTCAGCTTGGAGTCCATGTGTTCAGTCCCTCAGCTTGGAGTCCATGTGTTCAGTCCCTCAGCTTGGAGTCCATGTGTTCAGTGCCTCAGCTTGGAGTCCATGTGTTCAGTCCCTCAGCTTGGAGTCCATGTGTTCAGTCCCTCAGCTTGGAGTCCATGTGTTCAGTCCCTCAGCTTGGAGTCCATGTGTTCAGTCCATCAGCTTGGAGTCCAAGTGTTCAGTCCCTCAGCTTGGAGTCCATGTGTTCAGTCCCTCAGCTTGGAGTCCATGTGTTCAGTCCCTCAGCTTGGAGTCCATGTGTTCAGTCCATCAGCTTGGAGTCCATGTGTTCAGTCCCTCAGCTTGGAGTCCATGTGTTCTGTCCCTTAGCTTGGAGTCCATGTGTTCAGTCCCTCAGCTTGGAGTCCATGTGTTGAGTCCCTCAACTTGGAGTCCATGTGTTCAGTCCATCAGCTTGGAGTCCATGTGTTGAGTCCCTCAGCTTGGAGTCCATGTGTTGAATCCCTCAGCTTGGATTCCATGTGTTCAGCCCCTCAGCTTGGAGTCCATGTGTTGAGTCCCTCAGCTTGGAGTCCATGTGTTCAGCCCCTCAGCTTGGAGTCCATGTGTTCAGTCCCTCAGCTTGGAGTCCATGTGTTAAGACCCTCAGCTTGGAGTCCATGTGTTCAGTCCATCTGCTTGGAGTCCATGTGTTCAATCCCTCAGCTTGGAGTCCATGTGTTGAGTCTCTCAGCTTGGAGTCCATGTGTTGAGTCCCTCAGCTTGGAGTCCATGTGTTAAGTCCCTCAGCTTGGAGTCCATGTGTGTTACAAAATGACACGATATCTATTAACAATAGATATCTCCAGTGAACACTAGAAAGGAAAGCCCTTCTAGCATCCAGCCTGTTACTGGGCTTTTGCAACAAAGTCAGTATCCTGGTTCAGTTATCCGACATATTATATAGATAAAGGGGATTCCAACTGATAGGGTACTAACCAAAGTAAATGATTTAAAAGATTTATTAACAAAGTGAAAATATCTAGGGTAACGTAGAAAAAACAAATAAAAGATATTGATATCAATTGGTTAATTAGGAGGGAAAGCTCCTACACTGCCCCCCATATACAATAAGTCTGTGCTGGGGCACATATATATAAATAAAAAAAGGGGCCTTAAAATTCAATGTCAAAATAACAATATAAATAATAAATTTTGTACAATTTGCCCCCGGGGAATATGCCCCCTTTTTAACCGGTGTCCGACAAAACAACTTCTCATAAGGGGGGTGTAATAACAAATTGAAAACCATAACAGCGTTTTTTCGGGGAAAATGACCACTTCGCAGAACCCCCCCCTATAACAGGCAAAAAACAACACAGCGTCAGGAACAAGGGGAGAAAATCGACCCTAACTGGGGGGGGATCAAAATCCTCCAAAAAAATCATTTAAAACTCCCCCTTTACTGAAAAAGGTTCAGCATAAATAATCCCAAACTGTGGCGGTGCACAGATGCCTTATCAAAAAAGGGGGGGAGCTGACTTGAGAAACCCGAGTTATCAAAAAAGTTAAAAGGGGGCACACAACCCCCCCAAAAAGTCGAAAATCACTGTCCATTTTATTCTCTTTAACAGATTACACAAATCCCCAAAAAAGTTCGCCTCCCCGGGGAAATTTTACCCCCACCCTAGAGTCTAATGTCGAGAACAACAAGAGTGAGGGTTTACTCGACGAGGGGGGCTTGGGGCCCAAGGGGGGAGATGAAAAAGGAACCACCACCCAGCACCCCCTGTGTCCCCCAAAATGACTCTCCCCCCCCAAAGAAAACCGGCCCCTTTAAAAGGGGTTTGCCAAAAACCAAGGCGGTTTTCTACACACTCTCGAAAAAAAAACAAAATATAACATCCCACCTAAAGTAAATAGCTAAGGTTAAATAATAGTCTTTAAAAATATAAAGCAAAATTTCGATTTAGCTATAAAGAGAATATTCCAAAAAAAAAAAATTTTAGAAAATTGAAATATACATTAATTCAAATTTTTGGGCCCCGTTCAAAAGGGGGGGAACCCCCCCCACGACAAACGGTCCCCGGGAAAATAATAATTCTATGTCCCTTTTTTTACAGAACAATATATAAATATATCAGAGTCCTCAGGTGTTTGGCAAATTAACACTTAAATTCTTTTTTTCAATTTAATATCACTAAGATATCCCCCTTTCTAGGGTGGGGGACAACTTCATAGATCAGCATAA
>WNWK01043025.1:0-15701 GCA_009830355.1 Cherax destructor
AGTCTAAGTAGTCCTAAGAATGCCTGCAATGCGCAGCATATTAGGGGCTTTTGGCATGTACATCTCTTTTATACCTATGTATCATGTAAACCCAACAATGTATCTTTGTACCATGTCTAAATAAAGTATTATAGTGGCACCCCTGCTTTTCATTGGGAGGATGTTACATCGCCTGTCGAGTCTTTTGCTTTCGTAGGGAGTGACTCTCGTGTGCAAGTTTGGTACTAATCCCTCGAGAATTTTCCACGTGTATATAATAATGTATCTCTCCCGCCTGTGTTCTAAGGAGTACAGGCTTAGGAACTTCAAGCGTTCCCAGTAATTGAGGTGGTTTATCGCAATTATGCGTGCGGTGAAGGTTCTCGGCACATTTTCAAGGTCAGCAATTTCACCTGCTTTGAAAGGTGCAGTTAGTGTGCAGCAATATTCCAGCCTAGATAGAACAAGCGACCTGAAAAGTGTCAACATGGGCTTGGCATCTCTGGTTTTGAAGGTTCTCATTATCCATCCTGTCATTTTTCTAGCAGATGCGATTGCTATGGTGTTATGGTCCTTGAAGGTGAGATCCTCTGACATGATCACTCCCAGGTCTTTGACATTAGTTTTTCGCTCTATTGAGTGATTGGAATTTGTTTTGTACTCAAATGAGATTTTAATTTCCTCAAGTTTTCCATATCTGAGTAATTGAAATTTCTCATCATTGAACTTCATATTGTTTTCTGCAGCCCATTTAAAGATTTGGTTTATGTCTGCTTGGAGTCTTGCAGTGTCTTCTGTATGAGCCATTTGTAAGTCTGGGAGATGAGTCGGGGTGTCAGCGGTTCTTGTTGAAGGCAGCTTGCAAAGTGGCAGTTCGCGCTGATGGTCCTCGACTATAACCCAACAATTGTAATTACACATTGATTAGATTTTGCCACCGAAGTGGCTAGTTTATTGTGCACCCCATATCCATCCTGTGGAGGGTAGCGCAAGAGCATATGGATACACAAAAGCCTAGGAACTAGGCCCCAAAAGGGTTAACAATTGTACATTTGGATTTATATCTACATTTCACTTATCTGTTACAAGCAAATTTAGGAAATTTGCTTAGTATAACTTTTACAAAGAAATAAATTTTAAGCTTTATCTTATCTTTATGTATGATAATCTATGTAAGTGTATTTGTGTATACCTGAATAAACTTACTCATACTCTACCTGGAGTCTACCTGGAGAGAATTCCAGGGGTCAACGCCCCCGCGGCCCGGTCTGTGACCAGGCCTCCTGTTGGACCAGAGCCTGATCAACCAGGCTGTTACTGCTGGCCGCACGCAGTCCAACGTACGAACCACAGCCTGGCTGATCAGGTACCGACTTGAGGTGCCTGTCCAGTGCCTGCTTGAAGACAGCCAGGGGTTTGTTGGTAATCCCCCTGATGTACGCTGGGAGGCAGTTGAACAATCTTGGGCCCCTCACACTTATTGTGTTGTCCCTCAACGTGCTAGTGGCACCCCTGCTCTTCATTGGGGGGATGTTACATCGCCTGCCGTGTCTTTTGCTTTCGTACGGAGTGATTTTTGTGTGCAAGTTTGGTACTAAGCCCTCGAGAATTTTCCATGTGTATATAATAATGTATCTCTCCCGCCTGCGTTCTAGAGAGTACAGGTTTAGGAACTTCAAGCGTTCCCAGTAATTGAGGTGGTTTATCGCAGTTATGTGTGCCGTGAAGGTTCTCTGCACATTTTCAAGGTCAGCAATTTCACCCGCCTTGAAAGGTGCAGTTAGTGTGCAGCAATACTCATACTAAATACTCATACTATAAATTACTTTAAAAAATGCTCAATGTTATTTTCCTTAAGATGATCTCAATTTTATATTACCATCCTCCTAAACACTTGTTACAATGTAATATCATCATATTGTAATTTGAAATCAAATATATAACTAGAATAAACTCAATCAATTTTTCTAATATTATGTACATAGTCTATAAGTCATTAGATTAAGCTGCCCCTAATGCCATGGCATGTCAGTGGCTCTCCTTGCACTTCACCATGGCATGTTAGTGGCTCTCCTGGCACTTCACCATGGCATGTTAGTGGCTCTCCTGGCACTTCACCATGGCATGTCAGTGGCTCTCCTTGCACTTCACCATGGCATGTTAGTGGCTCTCCTGGCACTTCACCATGGCATGTCAGTGGCTCTCCTGGCACTTCACCATGGCATGTCAGTGGCTCTCCTGGCACTTCACCATGGCATGTCAGTGGCTCTCCTTGCACTTCACCATGGCATGTTAGTGGCTCTCCTGGCACTTCACCATGGCATGTCAGTGGCTCTCCTGGCACTTCACCATGGCATGTCAGTGGCTCTCCTGGCACTTCACCATGGCATGTCAGTGGCTCTCCTGGCACTTCACCATGGCATGTCAGTGGCTCTCCTGGCACTTCAACATGACATGTCAGTGGCTCTCCTTGCACTTCAGTTTATGATTGTAACTACAAATATCTATGTAAAATTGCAATGAAATAAACTTTACTTACTTTACTTTACTTAAGAGGGCGCCGCAAGTTATCAGTCGCCCTTACAAACCCAACAACAACAATGGAAATAAGTGAAGTTTATTTTGGGGTTTTCTTAGGTAATTTACAAATTTGCTTGTAACAGATAAGTGAACTGTAGATATAAATCCAAATCTAATTTCCATGAACGTGCTATCTGTGCTCATGATAACATGAACACAGATAAGCATGTATGGAGCCACTTGCAATGTGAACAGACTGACTGATGTTGTAGTGGCCAGGCTTAGTCTTGGCTACAAGTACTGACTGATGTTGTAGTGGCCAGGCTTAGTCTTGGCTACAAGTACTGACTGATGTTGTAGTGGCCAGGCTTAGGCTTGGCTACAAGTACTGACGGATGTTGTAGTGGCCAGGCTTAGTCTTGGCTACAAGTACTGACTGATGTTGTAGTGGCCAGGCTTAGGCTTGGCTACAAGTACTGACTGATGTTGTAGTGGCCAGGCTTAGGCTTGGCTACAAGTACTGACTGATGTTGTAGTGGCCAGGCTTAGGCTTGGCTACAAGTACTGACTGATGTTGTAGTGGCCAGGCTTAGTCTTGGCTACAAGTACTGACTGATGTTGTAGTGGCCAGGCTTAGGCTTGGCTACAAGTACTGACTGATGTTGTAGTGGCCAGACTTAGTCTTGGCTACAAGTACTGACTGATGTTGTAGTGGCCAGGCTTAGGCTTGGCTACAAGTACTGACTGATGTTGTAGTGGCCAGGCTTAGTCTTGGCTACAAGTACTGACTGATGTTGTAGTGGCCAGGCTTAGTCTTGGCTACAAGTACTGACTGATGTTGGAGTGGCCAGACTTAGTCTTGGCTACAAGTACTGACTGATGTTGTAGTGGCCAGACTTAGTCTTGGCTACAAGTACTGACTGATGTTGTAGTGGCCAGGCTTAGTCTTGGCTACAAGTACTGACTGATGTTGTAGTGGCCAGACTTAGTCTTGGCTACAAGTACTGACTGATGTTGTAGTGGCCAGACTTAGTCTTGGCTACAAGTACTGACTGATGTTGTAGTGGCCAGGCTTAGTCTTGGCTACAAGTACTGACTGATGTTGTAGTGGCCAGGCTTAGTCTTGGCTACAAGTACTGACTGATGTTGTAGTGGCCAGACTTAGTCTTGGCTACAAGTACTGACTGATGTTGTAGTGGCCAGGCTTAGTCTTGGCTACAAGTACTGACTGATGTTGTAGTGGCCAGACTTAGGCTTGGCTACAAGTACTGACTGATGTTGTAGTGGCCAGGCTTAGTCTTGGCTACAAGTACTGACTGATGTTGTAGTGGCCAGGCTTAGGCTTGGCTACAAGTACTGACTGATGTTGTAGTGGCCAGGCTTAGTCTTGGCTACAAGTACTGACTGATGTTGTAGTGGCCAGGCTTAGGCTTGGCTACAAGTACTGACTGATGTTGTAGTGGCCAGGCTTAGTCTTGGCTACAAGTACTGACTGATGTTGTAGTGGCCAGGCTTAGGCTTGGCTACAAGTACTGACTGATGTTGTAGTGGCCAGGCTTAGCTTGGCTACAAGTACTGACTGATGTTGTAGTGGCCAGGCTTAGGCTTGGCTACAAGTACTGACTGATGTTGTAGTGGCCAGGCTTAGTCTTGGCTACAAGTACTGACTGATGTTGTAGTGGCCAGGCTTAGTCTTGGCTACAAGTACTGACTGATGTTGTAGTGGCCAGGCTTAGGCTTGGCTACAAGTACTGACTGATGTTGTAGTGGCCAGGCTTAGTCTTGGCTACAAGTACTGACTGATGTTGTAGTGGCCAGGCTTAGTCTTGGCTACAAGTACTGACTGATGTTGTAGTGGCCAGGCTTAGTCTTGGCTACAAGTACTGACTGATGTTGTAGTGGCCAGGCTTAGGCTTGGCTACAAGTACTGACTGATGTTGTAGTGGCCAGGCTTAGTCTTGGCTACAAGTACTGACTGATGTTGTAGTGGCCAGGCTTAGGTCTTGGCTACAAGTACTGACTGATGTTGTAGTGGCCAGGCTTAGGCTTGGCTACAAGTACTGACTGATGTTGTAGTGGCCAGGCTTAGCTTGGCTACAAGTACTGACTGATGTTGTAGTGGCCAGGCTTAGGCTTGGCTACAGGTACTTCTGACAGTTTGGGAGACACACAGATGATGATCAAACTAAATGCAAATTATGTGATCAGGCATATGGTCACTGTCTTGAACACTATGTGCTTAATTTTCCACTTATTGAGGAATACAGAGATATACAGTATAATAACCTATGTGACATGTCAAGATATCTTATTAATGAAAATAAGATACCAGTTATACTAAGCAAATTTCCTAAATTTACTTGTAACAGATAAGTGAAATGTAGATATAAATCCAAATGTACAATTGTTAACCCCTTTGGGGCCTAGTGCCTAGGCCTTTTGTGTATCCATATGCTCTTGTGCTACTGTCCACAGGATGGATATGGGGTGCACAATAAACTATCCACTTTATAATAATAATAATAATAATAATATAATAATATTTTTATTTGGACATGATACAAAGAATTACAAAATCTAATCTTTTAGGTTAATTTACACGCATGTTACTATTCAAATTCAAATTTCTTTGCATAGTTTACAGTGTGTGACTGACATGTTATAAGGAGTCTATTTCCATGCATAGTTTACAATGTGTAATTACAATAATTATTTGCTAAGTGTGAAGAAAGTCGCTATCATGCCGAGGCATTTCACCCAGACTAAACCTAATACAGTGGACCCTCGGTTAACGAATACCCCGGAAATCGTACAATTATGTAAGTATAATTTTTTAATTGCATGTGGAAGTGTATTTTTGGGGGTCTGAAATAGACTAACCTACGTGACATTATTTCTTAAGGACGTAAATTCGTTCGGTAATGGCACTTGAGCAGGCTTCTGGGATGAATTTTTTTCGTTAACCGAGGGTCCACTGTACAGTGGTACCTCGGTTAACGATATTTTTTCGTTCCAGAATGCTGTTCAAGTGCCATTACCAAATGAATTTATCCCCATAAGGAATAATGTAAAATAGACTAGTCCTTTTAGACCCCCAAAAATACACTTACAAAAGCATTTAAAAAAATAAACTTACATAAAAGGGCGAGTTTGGGGACCATCGTTAACTGAGGTACCACTGTATATATCATAGTTGATTTGAATTGAACATCGTTTTTTATATATCAACAGAGGTAGTAGAGGTTTCCTAGTGTAATTAAATTAACAAGTAGTTAAAGAACAAGTTACAGAATTATATTTTAGTATATTATACATAATGAGATTGAGACAATTTTAGTTTTGAAATAATCTTATAAAATTTGGCAATTTTTTGAGTTGATGGTGGCGATAATATATAGTGTTTGATTTGTTAGTTTTGGGAGATAAGGTGATTTTTAAGTAGGGCCTTGAATTGGTGTGCCTGGAAAAACAAAAGGTATTTTCAGGCAGTGAATTCCAGATCTTTGAGCCCTTTATATGCATTGCATTTTTGCATTGGGAGAGATGGACACGAAAGATATCAAATACTGTTTTGTGTCTTGTGTTATGCAAGTGCGTTCTATTTTAGTACGAGAGGAGGGTTTATATTGGAGAATAATGTTGTGTGTATGTAGTAGGCACAATAGGTGGATGTTTTGTATGTTAAGCAGGTTCAGGCTCTTAAATAATGGTGGGGTGTGTTGCCTGGCACAGGAGTTTGTAATCTCTCTCACAGCAGCTTTCTGTTGTATAATTAAAGGTTTAAGGTGATTTGCTGTGGTTGAACCCCATGCACTATACCTGGAGTTTACCTGAAAAGAGTTCCGGGGGTCAACGCCCAAGCGGCCTGGTCTGTGACCCTGGCCTCATGGTGGATCAGGGCCTGATCAACCAGGCTGTTACTGCTGGCCGCACGCAGTCTAACGTACAAACCACAGCCTGGCTGGTCAGGTACCGACTTTAGGTGCCTGTCCAGTGCCTGCTTGAAGACAGCCAGAGGTCTATTGGTAATCCCCCTTAAGTATGCTGGGTTGCAGTTGAACAGTCTTGGGCCCCTGACACTTATTGTGTTTGCTCAACATGCTAGTGGCACCTCTGCTTTTCATTGGGGGGGATGTTACATCGTCTGCCGAGTCTTTTGCTTTCGTAGGGAGTTACTTGTGTGCAAGTTTGGTACTAATCCCTCTAGGATTTTCCAAGTGTATATAATAATGTTTCTCTCCCGACTGCATTCTAGGGAGTACAGGTTTAGGAACTTCAAGCGTTCCCAGTAACTGAGGTGGTTTATCGCAGTTATGCGTGCCGTGAAGGTTCTCGGCACATTTTCTAGTTCAGCAATTTCACCTGCCTTGAAAGGTGCAGTTAGTGTGCAGCAATATTCCAGCCTAGATAGAACAAGTGACCTGAAAAGTGTCATCATGGGCTTGGCATCCCTGGTTTTGAAGGTTCTCATTATCCATCCTGTCATTTTTCTAGCAGATGTGATTGCTACAGTGTTATGGTCCTTGAAGGTGAGATCCTCTGACATGATCGCTCCCAGGTCTTTGACATTAGTTTTTCGCTCTATTGTGTGGTTGGAATTTGTTTTATACTCCGATGAAATTTTAATTTCCTCACGTTTTCCATATCGGAGTAATTGAAATTTCTCATCATTGAACTTCATATTGTTTTCTGCAGCCCATTTAAAGATTTGGTTGATGTCTGCTTGGAGTCTTGCAGTGTCTTCAATGGTGGACACTGTCATGCAGATTCGGGTGTCTTCTGCAAAGGAAGACACGGCACTGTGGCTTATATCCCTGTCTATGTCTGATATGAGGATGAGGAACAAGATGGGAGTGAGTACTGTGCCTTGTGGAACAGAGCTTTTCACTGTAGCCGCCTCAGACTTTACTCTGTTGACTACTACTCTTTGTGTTCTATTTGTTAGGAAATTATAGATCCATCTACCAACTTTTTCAGTTATTCCCCATATCACGCATTTTGTGTGCTATTACACCATGGTCACACTTGTTAAAAGCCTTCGCAAAGTCTGTGTATATAACATCTGATTCTGTTTGTCTTCTAGAGCATCCAGTACCTTGTCATAGTGGTCCAGTCCAGGACCTTGTCTTACTTATGTGGACCAGTACCTAAATAAACTTACTAACAATATGATTTATGTGTAAGATGGAAGAGTGCGAGTGTCCTGAGGTACAAGCACCACCATTAGTGGTGGTATAATACAAGTGTTCCACAGCTTGATTGGTAGCACACTCAGCTCACATGAGTGTTCATGGTTCGATCCCCGGTACAGGTGGAACCATTAGGATGTTTTTCCTTAAGACACCTGCTGTCCATGTTCACTTAGCAGTAAAATAGGTACCTGGGTGTTAGTGGACTGGTGTGGGTTGCATCGTGGGGACAAAATTAACCTAATTTGTGGGAAATGCTCTGCATAACAATGGGCTTTATATATAGTGGTATGTCACTGATGTCAGCTATGGTCTGTATACCATGTACATGTAGAAATAAATATTATTAACTTATTTCTTTTCGGCAGTATATAAAATGTAGTTTACATATAACAAAATATTGTTAAGCATACAAGAAAGCCACTAACATGCAGTGCATTTCAGGCAGATGGTAGACAATACTGACAAGTAATTGAGTAACACACAAATTTGACGGAGGCTCGGGAATTGAACACTTCATCAAAGCTGAGAGACTGACAACCTCAAGGGAGGTTCCTTGATGCTGGTGAGGGGCTCTTGATCTGGGGAACTGGGTCTGTGCTCTGGTTCCCTGAATTAAACCTGAATACCTTCCATCCTCCCCACAGGTGCTGTATAATGCTATGGGTTTAGCGCTTCTCCATGATTATAATATTAATAATAATAATAAATGAGGGACTGACCACCTCAAAACTACTACTTCAAAGCTGATAGACTGATTGCCTCATCTTTCTCTGCTTCTGGACAGCTAGGTGAGTACAAATGGGAAGTGCATCTGTCTAGCACTCAACTTGGGCTTAGCATTTAACTTGAATTATTAAAATTTAATTATCTTCACTTCTTTTTCTGTGTACAATATTTATCACATTTGTATTTAATTGAAGAAGCCGCTGACCAGGCAAAACATTTTGACATTAAAGATACTGTTGCACGTGTTGTGGAGTAATGTGCTCCTACGATAAAATGAACTTTATAACTTGCTACTTAGCGTATTGATGAATCCAAGATGTCGCAGCCGTCCCCAACACCTACAGAGGATACATCTATGGCCTCATTCTCCACTGGGCTGTAATGTAAACATAAAGGTGTATAATTATTGCCCCAAAGGAGCATATGCCCATATTTCAGTCTTTGATGGACTGAAAGGCGGTTTACTCACGTGTTTGGACATAAAAGTCCACGCATAACCCCCGTCAATAGGTAAATTTTGATGCTCTTGAAATACAAGAACTGCGCAGTCCCCTGCCTGACAAGAACATAAAAACATACCTTGCTCTTGTAACGTGAGCGATGGTGTTGGCTCCACCATATACGGCGGAAATGCTGTCTTGATTGTAGAATGCCGCTGATGAGTCACCGTCTTGTTTCGATGGAGTTCACTTGCGATTGTCTCTACGTTTGTCCTTTTGCAGTAATAAGAAGCTGCGCACACTTCTGAATATACTGCGATTTTATTCACTAAATGTGCTGGAACAGAGTTCTTATCCGATTTCCCGACGTTAGTGGAGATTAAATTAGAATAACGGACGCGTACGACTAATGTCTTTTGTTAGGGTTACGTCGCCTCGCTCCGTATGACCCCTCGCGTCGTATGACCTCTTCGGAGCCCGTATTCAATCTAATCGCCTCGTGGTGCCTCTTGCAGTCTCGTGGTGCCTCTTGCAGTCTCGTGGTGCCTTGTGGGGCTTGATCGCTGAGGTCAGCACAATTTCAACAATTGCTACATGCTGCTACAAGTAGCAATTAAAATGTTTGTGTTCCCTAAATTTCAATCACTGGAACATATGATTGTAATTTTCAAGTGTAGAAACTAATACAACAGTTTACTGTAATCTTCCTGTTACGGCAAAGAGTTACATTTATCTCAAATGTCTATTAATTCACATACACACTCGCTGCTACTTGGTCAGACTACGTGACACACTGTGGTCAGTACATCTGGTCTGTGTTAATTTGTTTTTTCAACCAGACGCGCCTCGTCTTGCCCCTTCCTAAGGGCGGAAAGGGTGGGACCCTTAACAAGGGTAGTAAGGGTGCGTATCCCCCCTCCTTTGGAGAATTTTCTCCACACGTGTCTTAATCTATTTTTAATGATTTAAAAATACATAAATGAATAACCACGTACAGTGGACCCCCGGATTTCGTCAATAATTCTTTCCAGAAGGCTGTTCGAGTGCCGTTACCGAACGAATTTGTTCCCATAAGGACGAATGTAAATTAGATTATAGTCCGTTTCAGACCCCCAAAAATACACTTACATAAGCACTTACAAAAATATTTTTACATAATTGTTCGAATTGGGAGCAGTACGAAATCCGGGAGTCCACTGTACTTCTGTCCACAGGCTGCCATTGTGTATGAGGCATTTCTACTCTCCAGGATTAGGTGCATTTAGGTTGTATGACCCCAACAGGTTTAGTACTTCCACATAATAATAATAGTTAAGAAGGTTAGGCAGTGATTCAGCCTGCATATGAAATGTCACATTAAAGGCCCAAAAATTTGGAATTCATTACCTATGATTACCAAAGAAATCCTGTCTGTACATCAATTCAGAACTCTGCTGAAAAACCACCTACTCACCCATAACTAAATACACAAAACTTAACATTACCTACAAAGTTAATAAATCACTTTCCACTGCCTCAAAATAGCATTATTCACTGTGTTACTTCCCTATCCTCAAAACCCCTTACATAATTGCTCAAAGAACAATAATTTCTCAAACTTAATCTAGTGCATATGTTGAAACTTGTATCTCATAAATGTATAAACCTGTTATAATTAATGCAACTTAATCTAACTTTGTTTCTACAGCATTACCAAATAAAGAAATCCATTCTCATGTACTCTTGTACTCCTTGTAACTCATATAATGACCATATAAACTGTTATTGCAACACAAATAATTGATTTGATTTGTTTGATCTGATTTAATAAATTGCATTCTACAAATAATAAATTATTATGTTGATATATTATGTTGATATTATGTTATTATGTTGATATATTATAAAACTGTAATGCTTCAAAATTGTAAAACTATTATTTCAAAATTGTTATGTTCAAATTTCATTGCTTAAATACTCAACTATACTTATATTGTAAATTGTTTACTATAATTTTTACCATAGTTGTAAGTTTAATTTTAAGTTTGCACATAATGCTCTGCATATAAGGGTTTTTTGGCATGTACACCCCATTCCTACATCTTTGTATCATGTCACAATAAACTATTATTATTATTATTTTTTTTTTCAAGTCGGCCGTCTCCCACCGAGGCAGAGTGACCCAAAAAGAAAGAAAATCCCCAAAAAGAAAATACTTTCATCATCATTCAACACTTTCACCACACTCATACATAATCACTGTCTTTGCAGAGGCGTTCAGATACGACAGCTGAGAATAGTCCCTCCCAGCTGTCACTATCCCAGACTCCTCCTTTAAAGTGCAGGCATTGTACTTCCCATTTCCAGGACTCAAGTCCATCTAAATCAATTAACTAGTTTCCCTGAATCCCTTTACAAAATGTTACCCTGCTCACACTCCAACAGATCGTCATGTCCCAAAACCATTCGTCTCCATTCACTCCTATCTAACACGCTCACACATGCTTGCTGAGCCCAAGCCCTCGCCCACAAACCTCCTTTACCCCTCCCTCCAACCTTTTCTAGGACGACCCCTACCCGCCTTCCTTCCCTACAGATTTATACGCTCTCCAAGTCATTCTACTTTGATCCATTCTCTCTAAATGACCAAACCACCTCAACAACCCTCTTCAGCCCTCTGACAAATACTTTCAGTAACTCCACACCTCCTAATTTCCACATTCAAATTTTCTGCATAATATTTACACACACATTGCCCTTAGACAGGACATCTCCACTGCCTCCAGCCTCCTCCTCGCTGCAGCATTTGCAACCCATGCTTCACACCCATATAAGAGTGTTGGTACCACTATACTTTCGTACATTCCCTTCTTTGCCTCCATGGATAACGTTTTTTGTCTCCTCAATGCACCACTCACCTTTTTTCCTTCATCAATTCTATGGTTAACCTCATCCTTCATAAACCCATCTGCTGACACGTCAACTTCCAAATATCTGAAAACATTTACTTCTTCCACAATCCCTCTCTCCAATGTGATATCCAATTTTTCTTTATTTAAATCATTTGATACCCTCATCACCTTACTCTTATCTATGTTCACTTTCAACTTTCTACCTTTACACACTCCCAAACTCGTCCACTAACCTTTGCAACTTTTCTTTAGAATCTCCCATAAGCACAGTATCATCAGCAAAAAGTAACTGTGTCAACTCCCATTTGCATTTAATTCCCATAATTTAATCCACCCCTCTCCCCAACACCCTAGCATTTACTTCTTTTACAACCCCATCTATAAATATATTAAACAACCATGGTGACATTACACACCCCTGTCTAAGACCTACTTTTCCCGGAAGTAATCTCCTCTCTCCTACACACCTTAACCTGAGCCTCACTATCCTCATAAAAACTCTTTACAGCCTTCAGTAACTTACTACCTATTCCATACACTTGCAACATTTGCCACATTGCTCCCCTATCCACTCTATCATATGCCTTTTCTAAATCCATAAATGCAATGAAAACTTCTCTACCTTTATCTAAATACTGTTCACATATATGCTTCACTGTAAACACTTGATCTACACATCCCTACCACTCTAAAGCTTCCTTGCTCATCTGCAATCCTACTCTCTGTCTTACCTCTAATTCTTTCAATAATAACCCTGCCATACACTTTACCTGGTATACTCAGTAAACTTTCTTCTTTCTTTCAACACGTCAGCCGTTTCCCACCAACGTGGGGTGGCCCAAAAGGAAAAACGAAAGTTTCTTTTTTTACATTTAGTAATACAGTGGTACCTCGACTTACAATATTTTTCATTCAGAATGCTGTTCAAGTGCCATTACCAAGCGAATTTATCTCCTTAAGAAATAATGTAAAATAGACTAGTCTGTTTAGACCCCTAAAAGTACACTTACAAAAGCATTTAAAAATAAACTTACATAAAGGGTGTGTTTGGGGACCATCGTAAGTCGAGGTACCACTGTATACAGTGGTCCCTCGGTTCAAATCAACTCAAACTCGAACATTTATGTAAGTGTATTTTAGTAAGTGCTGTTGGAAGTGTATTTTTGGGGGTCTGAAATAGACTAACCTACGTGACATTATTTCTTAAGGAAGTAAATTCGTTCGGTAATGGCAGTTGAGCAGCATTCTGGAACGAATTTTCGGCGAAAACCGAGGGGCCACTGTACAGGAGAAGGGGTTACTAGCCCCTTGCTTCCGGCAGTTTAGTTGCCTCTTACGACACGCATGGCTTACGGAGGAAGAATTCTGTTCCACTTCCCCATGGAGAACTCAGCAAACTTATTCCCCTATAATATTTACACTCTCTTTTATCCCCCTTCCCTTTATATAAAGGAACTATACATGTTCTCTGCCAATCCTAGGTACCTTCCCCTCTTTCATACATTTATTAAACAAAAATACCAACCACTCCAACACTATATCCCCCCCTGCTTTTAACATTTCTGTCATGATCCTGTCAGTTCCAGCTGCTTTACCCCCTTTCATTCTACGTAATGCCTCACGCACCTCCCCCACACTCACATCCTGCTCTTCACTCCTAAACGATGTTGTACCTCCTGGCCAGTACATGAAATTACCGCCTCCTTTTTCATCAACATTTAAAGTTCCTCAAAATATTCCGCCATCTACCCAATACCTCCAGCTCCCCATCTACTAACTCCCTACTCTGTTTTAACTGACAAATCCATTCGTTCCTAGGCTTTCTTACCTTGTTTATCTCGCTCCAAATTTTTTTCTTGTTTTCAGCAAAATTTCTTGACAGAGCCTCTCCCATTCTTTCATCTGCTCTTGTTTTGCACTCTCTCACCATTCTCTCCACCTTTCTTTTACTCTCCATATACTCTGCTCTTCAATTAACACTTCTGTTTTGTAAAAACCTCTCATAAGCTACCTTTTTCTCTTTTATCACACCCTTTACTTCTTCATTCCACCACTCACTCCTCTTTCCTCCTGCACCCACCCTCCTATAGCCCCAAACTTCAACCCCCTCCCCCACTACTCATACTTGCACTAACCCACCTTTCTGCCAATAGTTGCTTATATCTCACCCTAACTTCCTCCTCTCTTAGTTTATACACTTTTACCTCTCTCTTACTTGCTGTTGCCATTTTCTTTTTGTCCTATCTACCTTTTACTCTAACTGTAGCTACAACCAAATAATGATCCGATATATCCGTTGCCCCTCTATAAACATGTACATCCTGAAGCCTACCCATCAACCTTTTATCCACCAATACATAATCCAACAAACTACTTTCCTTACATGCTTATATCATACCTTGTATATTTATTTATCCTCTTTTTTCATAAAATATGTATTACTTATTACCAAACCTCTTTCTACACATAGCTCAATTAATGGTTCCCCATTTACATTTACCCTGGCACCCCAAATTTACTTACTACTCCCTCCACAACATTTTACCCACTTTAGCATTAAGATCCCAACCACAATTACTCTCTCACTTGGTTCAAAACTCCCACACACTCACTCAACATTTCCCAAAATCTCTCTCTCTCCTCTACACTTCTCTCTTCTCCAGGTGCATGAACACTTACTATAACCCACTTTTCACATCCAACCTTTATTTTACTCCACATAATCCTTGAATTTATACATTTATATTCCCTCTTTACCTGCCATAACTGATTATTCAACATTATTGCCACTCCTTCTTTAGCTCTAACTCTATTTGATACCCTTACCTAATCCCATTTATTTCTCCCCACTGAAACTCTCCTACCCCCTTCAGCTTTGTCTCACTTAAAGCCAGGACATCCAGCTTCTTTTCATTCATAACATCTACAATCATCTCTTTCTTATCATTCGCACAACATCCACGCACATTCAAACATCCCACTTTGACGGTTTTCTTCTTTTTCTTTTTAGTAAGCTATACAGGAAAAGGGGTTACTAGCCCATTGTTCCTGGCATTTTAGTTGACTTTTACAACACGCATGGCTTACGGAGGAAAAATTCTTATTCCACTTCCCCATGGATATGAAAGGAAAAGCAATAAGAACAAGAACTATTAAGATAAAATCAAAGAAAACTCAAATGAGTGTGTATACATAAACGTGTACATGTTTGCGTAGCGTGACCTAAGTGTAAGTAGAAGTAGCAAGACGTACCTGAAATCTTGCATGTTTATGAGACAGAAAAAAGACACCAGCAATCCTACCATTATTATTATTATTATTATTATAATTATTATATATGACTGCACGTCACTCTTTCACTCAAGTTATGCACTAGTTGTGTGGTGAGTAAATGAATGAAGGCTTCATGGACACAACCTTATTCTTGGCTAGAGTAACTTTCCACAAATCACAAACTTCCTCTGTCTGACAAGGAAACACCAAATTGACAGTTTTCACAAGATTGGTCAGTAACCTAACAAAGCCCAGGTGGGTTTTGTTAGGTTTAATTAAATTTTTACCACATGCACAACAACATACATTCTCAAACTACAAAACTAACATAATATTTTGCAATTGCAACCATATTTAATGGCCAAAACCAACCAAGTACCAGTCTTAAACTATTATCTTCAAACCTGGTCATGTTACACCTAAGGCAAATACAGGAAATCATCTGTTGGGTTGCAAACGTAAAATTAATTTACTGTTCAGTATTATTTTTTACGAGGTCATTCTGGTGTTTGCAACAAAAAGCTTGCAGACTTTGCATATTCTGTAGTTCAGGACATTCCAATCTCCCACAGGCAGTTGCATTTTTTTGTGACTATTTTAGAGTGTTAACTGAACACCTGCAAGATGTCTGGCAATGGCATTACTCAAGCAACAATTATGCTTCTAGTAGTTATCTTCCC